>REGL01000775.1:30706-44417 GCA_004194395.1 Aurelia aurita complex sp. Pacific | reverse complement strand
AAAATTGAAGATGAGATACATTTCATTATGCAATGCAAATCCTTTACAGCGGAAAGAAAAAGCTTCAATAGCAAAATCATCGACACTTATCCAAACTATAGAAATATTCCAACAGATGAACAAAAATACGTATTTCTTCAGACAAATGAAGATCATCATTTTCTCGAACTTCTTGGTGAATATATGTTTACAATTTATAACAAAAGACTGCAAATCCATACCGAATCTCAAAATGGATAATTCATTGAAATACCTCCACGCAACTTACCAAATTACATACTATCGTTTATCGTCACTATTATTGTCATCTTTATAATTGTTAGTAAAATAGAAATTACTTGTAGAAAAGTAGAAGCTTAGACCATGTATCTAATTAGATATTGTGTCTTGTGGAAAAAAAAATAAAATAAAATAAAAATAAAAGCTAAAAAAGTAGTTGCCCCGTTACACTTTGCAAGGGCGATGTTATGAATAAACTTTGCACTTTCCCGTAGTCAATTTCTGTCTGTTCCTAAATTTTCCGTAAATTCACTTCTTTAACCCTATAGTGGTTGGGCTATCTGACACGTCCCATTTTGGTTGGGGGGGGGGCAAAAAAGCCCACCTACTTAACTCTTGACTGGAAATAGATAGAGCAACCAAAGTTGGTGTACTAATAGCCCTAGGCATGTACTTTATGAAAATATAAAATTAACCTAAAATTAGCCGTCATTATAGCTTGCATCAGCATTTTTCTTTGTATGGTCAAGAAAAGTGGCAAAATCGGTCAAAATCAGGAAAAATGCGCTAAAATTTAATTTGGAACTCAATTTCCATTCAAACATGAAAATTATGATAGAATACATCAAATAGCACTACCATGAAAAGTATCTTTGCGAAATAATGCAATTTTTGCTACTTTTTTCGCGAAAATTAATATTTGAGTATTGGCGATTTTGACAGAGTCAGTTCCGGAAAATTGTCTCCCTCCCCCTCATTTGTTAAAATATTTTTATGAAACTTCTTGAGCCATTGCACAGTAAGTAGTAGCAAAAAGTCAGAAAGTTACCGGGCCACAATTGTTAACCTGACAGAGTTATAACAAAAAGTCTACTAGGGGCGGGGGGCAAATTTACCCCCCCCCCAACCAAAATAGGGTTAAGTGCATACCTGCTTTCATCTCTCCATCTTCTTATCTTTTCAGAAGAGGCTGTTAGAAATTCATCCACATTTTCCATCAGAACGACTTCATCATTTGGAGATATAACTTGTAATTAATTAAGGACAAATAATCTGACAGATAAATGAAAAGATCGTAAATATGCGAAACTTATAAAGTGGAGGACCATTTCAGTATCCTTGTGATAGAGGTGTTACGATTAGTCGTTAAAGGAAAAGTCCGGGGTTGGTATGATTGATGATAAAATACAAGATAATACTGCTATGAATGATGTATGATTCTTTTCCCACTATTTTTCGCCTTCTCTTTGTGAAATTACGTATTTGAATAAGCAATCTGAGCGAAGTGACGTCATATCGTGCAAACGAAAACGAGGCTATAAGATTGTTTTCGCCTTTTAATCGCTGCTAGCCTCTTTATCGTGTTATCAAGCATTGAAAATGGCACAAGAACACGATAAAGAGGCTTGCAACGATAAAGGGACGAAATAACAATCACACAGCCTCGTTTTCGTTTGCGCGATTTGACGTCACTTCACTCAAATTGCTTACTTGAATACGTAATTTAACAAGGAGAAGGCGAAAAATAGTGGAAAAAAGTATCATACATCATTCATAGCAGTATTGTCTTGTATTTCATCATCAATCATACCAACCCAGGACTTGTCCTTTAAAAAACACTGCAATTTGTAGTCTGATTTAAATACATAATCTCCCTGGTTCCATTATACGAGGCGGCGATTTTTAGGAATATTTTCAACAGTCAACATTCTATTTAATACATTTAAGAATCATACATTGTTTGAAACAGTGTCATGGGAATTTCGATGAATTAACTTTAGATCTCGCAAATAACTGGCTTATAAATAATAAACTTTTCAAAAAATTGTGCTGCCAGCTCCTCTTCGGGCAGTTAACAGCCCATTGTCCGAACTAGAAGGCTACTGTCCTAAATATAAAGACATACCGTATTCGATACTTTTTTAGTCCATGCCCAGAAAACTTTGTTTGTTTGTTTGTTTGTTTGTTTGTTTGTTTGTTTGTTTGGAAAATGAATACAGCAGGCAAGTTTAATACTGCCTATCAACAGTAGGCACTGTCCAAGGCACAAAGTTTATATAACTTCCAGGAAATATCGTATTTTCATTATTTGAACTATCGTATGTAGGAGCGAAAAGCTGTTCAACACAACGTGTGTTTACAGTGTTGCTGAGAGAGGGGAACTGAGGTGCCTGAAGCGAACATATGACAGAGTCACGTTTTACTTATTATATGCTACAGTAGTAAGGAAAGGATACTGTGTTCGATATCGTAGAGCAGTGCAGGAGATGGAGCATTCAAGTTGATTGGCGGAGTTATCGATAGTGATGATCCTGAAACGAAATCTGCATCTTTCATCTATCGAAATATTGAGCAGGACCGCAAAGCAGTATTTATGCTCAGGTGCATGATAAAGGACAAGATAACTCAATAAACAAAGGATGTTAAAGAAAGTTAATTTAAGATTTATGCACTTGACTGGGACCCCCCCCCCTCCATCAAGGACCATTGATCCTGTAGCCTATTAACCAGACCCGATTTCAAAGGAAATTTCATAGGAATGTAAACAGGCAATTGCACCTGATAACGACAGGGATGTGCCGTTTCAGGGTATTATATCATTTTCATCTATTTGTTTCTAGCGATGGGTATAAAAAGGAGGCAAATTTTCTTGAACCGGTTTTGAAAATATTTCGAAAAGGGAAATCTTGCTAGAAAAGGTTGTTGGTCAGTCCGATTTTTATGTATTGGAGTATACTTTTCACCAATATTTTCAAAAATCTGGCCATTGTGTGGAGAGACAAAATTCTGGAGTCAGGTAAAAAGATATTTTCATGGGCACACCCCCGCACAAATTTAAGCCAAGTAGCCCCCTCCCTGGCCTCAACCTGTGCACCAACAAAACAAAGCAAAAAAATGGTATAAATAGGTTTTTTCTAGTTCCATTGACAGACCATGCCATTTTGCTCATGTCATTCACTTCAAAGGTGCAGCACAGCAGAACTCATCCCTTTACAAGACATACCACGGGCGGTAGGAAACGCTCAATTTAGAAAAAGCTTTATGGCTGATACATTTTGTTATTCCTATCCTAATATATCATTCCATTCGTGATATATCGACCTGTTTTCCTTGTGGTGTCTACCTCTCCTTGCGAAGGCACCATTTTAATCCGATTGACATAACCTCAAGGGCCCTGGAGTAATTATGCCACTCAAGTGTGGTAAAATGAAACGGAAAACTATAATCCTCTCTTGGAGGAGTTTCCGTTTGAGTGGCATAATTGCAGTAGGGCCCTTGAAGGCATGTCAATCGGATAAAAATGGCGCCTTCGCAGGAGAGGTAGACACAGAAGGAAAACAAGTCGATATATCACGAATGGAATGATATACTAGGAAAGAAACAACTCGATGTATCAACCATAAGGCTTTTTCTAAATTCAGCGTTTCCTACCGCCCGTGGACATAACATACACTGGACTTGCTTAAAAAAATCCAATGCCTATTCCGTGAACTTTTCTAATAACCTCATACTCACCATCATCCTCTGGTGACTTCTTCGTTAAATCTATTTTCTCAGCAACTTCCAATATCTGATTGCTAATTTCAAGTTTGTCTACAACATTCTTCTGTCTGGCTGATACAGCTCGTTTTTGTCTTGCACTTCCAAATGCTTCCACCAATTTATCATTCTGTTGGAGAAGTTCTTACACTGTACCATTACGAAACGTTTGAGGCAAATAGCAACAGACACTTAGTTAGAGAGGGGTAAAATTCAGTTTTTAATTGGTTCCCACTGCGTGATGAATATATAATGTATGTATCATTTGCCACAATTAAAATGTATTTACAAGTTTATGATATAAAAATACATACAATACAATATACAGCGTGTCCCAAAAATTGTGCCCTGGTTGCCTGTGAAGATGGTATCAAAACGGCAAAAGATTCTCGCCAAATGTTTGCATGATATTGCTCTTAAGATTTTCAATTAAAGTTTGCTACCATTCCCGTAAAATCCGTTCAAAAATGATGGAGCTATGACCTTCAGAAGACCAAATTTCATGGATGAAATGAAACAGCGGCTTAAATAATGTCATAGCTCTCGTGAATATTCCGATAATCATCAGAGAGTTCAACTGTTTCTTACACCTCACAGAAACTACTTCTTGCATCACATGAAGCTATTTATCGCTGCAAAATAATAAAACAAAATGGCCGACCGCTGGTTTCAGTCATCCGGCAAATTTGGTCTTCTGAAGGTCATAGCTCAATCATCTTTCAACGGATTTTTATGGGGATTGCAGCAAACTTTATTTGAACATCCGAAGAGCAACACCGTATAAAAGTTTGGCGAGGATCTTTTACTGTTTTGTCACAATCTTCAGGCAAACAGGGCACAAGTTTTTTGGGACATCCTGTATAAGGTTAAAATGTAAAGAAAAACGCTCCTAATTACAGTGGTAGGGATAGCATTAAAAGGTCAAGCTGACCTCACTTCTATAATGGTCCCCTTAGAGGTGCTGGTATAATGTAACAAAAGAAACATAACAAAAGGAAAAGGAACATAACAAAAGGCAAGTAACAAAAGGAAATCAGTTATCATTCTTCTCATCTCCAATTTTCAAATGAGATCAAAGTTCATTGCTCAGTGAAAGCAACATGGCAATGACATAACATTAAAATCTTATGAGCATAAAACTTTCATCGCTATGTTGCTTTCCTTGTGCAAGGAACTTTCATTGCATTAGGAAAATTGGCCATAAGGAAAGCAATGATTAAACAGTCGGTGATTTATCATGGCAGTGGGAACCAGCCTTTAGAGTGTAACTGAAATTTACTGTAATTTTTCCAGTTTTTTAGATCTCATGACAAAGAACTGAAACTGATTTTAAAATTTAAAGAAATAAAAGCAAGCAAACATGATGGCTAAGATAATTCTATTTTAGATACTTTCAAATCAGATGAGCAGAGCATTTACGGGTTTCGTTGAAGGCATATTGCTGAAGGAACAGATATCAGACCGGGTGTCCCAAAAAAGTATACAGATTTGGTTGATTCCAGCGATGCGAATTTAGCTTTAATCAATGTCTAATCACTCTCAAAATGTTCCTCGATAGTTAACTTGAACATAGATATCTCGTTTGTAGGTATTGGTGTTACGAGAGCAGAAATATCAATCTTGAAAGCGCAAATTTGCATCAACCTGCAAACCAGAGCTTTGGCCTTTTGGCCTAAGCAAGTTGCTGAAGCACATCGAAGTTAAGAACTAAAATTGATGAAAAATTAAGAAACTACCCAATATGTGACTAGGGGGTGACTTCTGGAAAATAGAATGACACAAGATCTAATACTGTTCATATTATATCAAGGCTATTGTTGATTTATACGCAGTGCCTTAAGAATTTGCTTAGGCCAAAAGGCTAAAGCTACGGTTTGCAGGAAGAGCCAAATTTGAGGTTTCAAGATTATCATGTCTGCTCTCAATGCACCAATACCAACAAAAGAGGTACCTATGTTTAAGTTAACTATAGAGGAACATTTTTAGAGTGCTTAGATATGATTGAAACCACATTAAATTCACAGCACTGGAGTGAACTAAATCTGTATACATCTTTTTTTTGGAAACCCGGTATAACCAGATATAACTAATATAAATTCATAAGCAATAAGTTTATACCCTCTCCAGGAAAGTTGCATCAGAATCTGTTTGATCTTGAACTATTATTTTGTTATTATCCTCTGAAATAGAAATGATGAAAATAAAAAACAATAGAAAACTTACAAGTTTGCCTAAAAAACATTCAGTACAGTGATAAAAATCTCATTTATTCAGCTTAAAAGCAAGCTGGCAAAGTGCACTGTAACATTCTGCTGACTAATGAGTAAGATAAGATAAATCTTGAAAAGCCAACATACCAATGATCGTGGGTAGCATGCTGTACATTTCAGTATTATAGATATCCAGGTCTCCAGTGTCACTGTCAAGAACCCCAAGATAGTACCTGAGAGAAAACATGACATTTTTGCATTCATTAAAGCTTTAGTTGACAGAACTAAGTAGAGGCAATCTATAAATTTTTAAGATAAATATACGCACATAATTTCTCTCCTATTGGAAAGATATGCAGGCACATTTCGAAATCATAAAATACAAAAGGCTAATTTTAGACCAACATATGCAGCTCTTGAGCTAGCTATTTATCTCTGTCAACTAACTTTAAAATCACATTTAAAGTAACTAAGGAGTTGCACAAACTATAAATTTGCTTGGTACTCAACAAATGATAGGTGGAAGTATTGATTTAAAATGTTTAACACATATTTGATATTGGTAATGGCTATCAAAGATAGTCAATAACAATATCTTCCGTATATACCGGGTGAGCCAGAAAAAAGTTCCCACTTTCGAAAATTCGTAGCACCGCAAGTACTTCATGGATTTGAACGATTCAAATTCTAGTTAAAAGCCAAAAGATCGAAGTATTTTTGTGATTTTTCTCATCTTCTTACGAAGCACTACAAATATAGGTAAATTCAACTTTACAAAAATTTCATGGTTGCAAAATCACTAAAAAAGGGCCTAAAACACTTGATCAAATCTTTAGGATTCTCCTCACTCAGAACAATACTCATGGGCGTTTCTGGGCATTTCACCTCTTTCAAGAGTTATGAGACATAGATTTTTAAACAGATACTAAAGACTTTCAATCCCATGGCATTAGATGTGGAAACGATAGCTCTCACCCATGAAAAATTGCATTTTCTCTGTTGTTCTGAGCGAGGAGTCCTTTAAGATTTGATCAAGTATTTTTAGCCTTTTTCAGTCATCTTGCAACTATCAAGTTTTTGTAAACTTGAATTTACCAATTTTTCCAGTGCTCGTAAGAACGCGAGAAAAATCACAAAAATACTTCTATCTTTTGGCTGTCAAGCAAATATTGATTCATTCCAATCCATTTAGTACTCTTGATGCCATGAATTTTTTAAAATTGGGAACATTTTTCTGGCTCACCCGGTAGTCAATATCAGTCTTCAAAAATTTGTTAACCACATACTGGTGCATCCATACAATATCACTCCAAGAACATTACATGAAAAAAGTACTGCAGAATAAATGTTACTCTGATGTCAATATTTTGAACCTTTTCTTATTCATTGGACTGCATAAGAGAAGAGACTGTCCCAAAGGCTGATGAAGTTGATGAGCTGATAATACAATAATATAATGAACATACAGATATGATAAACGAACATACTAACCGACATGGCAAGTCTTCTCGATGCCCAAAATATTTCATGTTTCCAGTGTCAGCTATCTGAAAATATATGCAGTTAAATAAGGTGACTATAGAAGCTCCTAAAAATGAAATCATGAAAATAAAAATGCACCAAAGAGTCTAATGCTGCCCTTACTATTGACAAATTGCCTGATGGCTCAGAAGGAACCTGCAGGAAAATACTATGTGTGTTACGCCAAATATCTATGGCCTGGAGCGAGGTCAAGAGCAATGGTAGAAAAATAGGCCTAATTGTTAGACAATTGGCGTGGCTTAACACATTAGCTTAACACATTAGACATTTAGTTGGCCTAAATTAGCTTATTAGCTAATTTTTTATTAGCCATTTTTTTAAAGGAAATTGATAATAACACTAGCTTGGCAAAAACAAATTTCCATCCTAGGTAGGGAAAGCTCAGTAGTAGTGTGGTGCAGTTGACTACCAATATGAAGGTTGGTCGTTGAGTCTCCACCCTATCAAAAGCAGATTAAATGCGCTACGTAGACGAAGGAGAGACACCAGTTCTCTGCATTTCCAGGCAGAATCATGAAATTTGGTCACATCAAGAGGAACAACGAGGACAATGCTTCAATAACCTCAGCTTCTCAGTGTCCCGAAACTACTTAATATCAGGTAGAAGCATAGAAAGAAAGAAAAAAGCTATTTACCAAGCAAGTCTCAATGCACTGCTATCATATCTCTCATGTTTGGAGTTCTAAGATATTTGACATCTTGATGTGCCTAGCCATTGAAAATGCAATATTTGATGGATGAAAGGAATTACTAGCATTTACAAATTAGTTTACTCCTTACCAAAATGTCATCTTTCTTTACAGCATCTTCTTTGAATTTGGGCTTCTGAATTTCAAATTTAATCTTCTTTGCCACTTCAGAACAGTTGTTGATACATCCATTTTCAAACTGGACTGTAATAAAAACAGGAAACATTTATGGAAAGTGATAGTAGTCTCTTTGAGCTTTGATCTCATTTATATGTGCAGTCTTCCTTTCCTTGCTTTAGCTCTAAATGAATACAAAAAAACGCATAAGTTCTTGTGCACAAAACATATTGCATGCGCTCCGCAAACTTACAGTACTTTCCAGTCTGGACAATTCAAATGTTTCATCCTTTTTGGAATGAAAGATTTTGCTGTTTTCAGACTTTGGATACGAAAAACCACAGAGGCAAAAACATTTCCCCTTAGGACATATCTTCCGAAACAAAGAACTTCAATTATTATCAACATTAAGAGGAAACATTTTCAGGAGGGTGCCAATTGCGGAGCTTGGCTTGAGCCACTGGCTGGAGCAGCAGAGCCATTTTATATCTTTTTCTCTAGCTCCTCTGCAGCCAGCTGCAGCCAGCATTGGCCAAGCTGCGGCCAAACTCTGAGCGCTGGTAGAAGGATTCAAGATCAACAAGTTTCTTTGCAATTTTTTTATTAATTTCTGCGACACTGATAATGTTTTCATGAATTGTCTACTAGACTAGACTGCTACTACCTTTCAGTAAAGATCATTGATTTAATTAAATGATATACTGTACGTATTTTTAACAAAGATCTGGAGCTGGTAGACGTATTTCATTAAATTTTTGGGTCATTTTGCTACCAAAAGTAGTTGCAGTTACGTTTTTGCATATCGGTTTCATAAAGAAACTGTTTTCTGAGCCTCAGCACCCTCCTCCGTTTTCAGGCCAAAGCTGCCAGGGTGCATTCCATACACTTAAAATGTCAAATTGAAGATTTTGCCTTGCATAGGGAACACGTTATCCATGCAATCTTAGAAATGACAATAGCCCATTGTTTTGAGACAAAAGAATCCGTAGAAATTCCCTGCCACGCAGGAAAAAACTTTGGACTGAGCAACATTAATGCCTGAAGAAATTTTCTTGCTGTAGTGGCCCAGACTGCATTCTTTGTTTCTTGTGCGGAGAAGTGTGAACTGAAGATGAAAACGATAGGAGAACAAAAGGCTCTATTGATTTTTTAAAGATTACGCGGAGAACTGTTCGCCGCGAAACAGCAAAGAATAAGAATGCAGTCTGGGTAGTGGCATGAAACTGAAATCTGATAGAAATAATAGAACATTATGATTTAATTCAATTTCAATCGATCCATTGTTTTCCCTCTCCTGGTGTTGTTATCATTCAAAAATTAACTTGATTGTCAAATCGCTCGATCAATCATGTCCATGACAAATCATGACATAATACTTAATAGTTATAAAATACATAAAAAATAGAAACAAAAACTACCAACAATAAATTACAATCCAACACAATACAGCACTCGACATCTCTCTCTTCTCTCTGGCATCAGGCCTAAAAGGTTTTGGCCTAATTGAATGAAATATAGAAGTTGTGAATTTCTATATTGTTGTGCAACTATAAAATTTAAAGTAGCAATAAACGGCTAGAAATTTCATACCAATCTTTGGACATAAAGTTGAATCGATCTCACTGTGTACTCTTCTCACTTTTGCCAACATTTTCTCTTTTTATTCTCCAAAGCTATCAACTTTCAACATATCCTCACATACGGTTTTATACATATCATACAAAACGTAAAGCCTCCCTATTTTATGCAAAATACATAAAAGTAGACATGCTCAGTAGAGGCAATATTACCAAAAAATTTAATAACTCTGCGCAGTCAATGGCGGAATGAAATACACACTGCAGCTCACTGCAGTGATGTGCTAGGTGACAGGAATCAAACTTGTTATGATGATAGAGTCCAGAGAAGAAGGCGACGAACAGCAACCAACAACATCTACGTGCAGCGTAAAANAATATTACCAAAAAATTTAATAACTCTGCGCAGTCAATGGCGGAATGAAATACACACTGCAACTCACTGCAGTGATGTGCTAGGTGACAGGAATCAAACTTGTTATGATGATAGAGTCCAGAGAAGAAGGCGACGAACAGCAACCAACAACATCTACGTGCAGCGTAAAATCATTCGATGAAGGTAAGCATTGACCGCCATATCAGACCAAAATATCGCCGCCATTGATTTAACAATATATAATAGGCCTAGGCCTACCTAGGCTACTGTATAATATTTTGCAGGTAGCCCTGTTTATTGCAGGCCAAAACGTGCAACCACTTTCAGTTCAGTTTCCTATGTAGAGTTCCGCTACATATGATTTATTTAAAATGATGATGCCAAAAAAACACTACAACACAATGTTACAATAAATAAAAGAGACCCAGGCCAGGAGGGGGGTGGTAATACTCAGTCAGGCATATTTAGGATAGGGGTGCTCAAGCTGGGATACAGCGCACCAACCCAAAAAATAATTTCTAGAATGAAACAGACCCAAAAAAGTTATTTCTAGCATGAAATAGACACAAACAAAATAATTTCTCCAACCTTACGTACCCAAAAGTTATGAAGTCAGATCTTGAATTGCAGAAAAGTGCCCTAACTGATTAGATTTCTCATAATGTATTTGGATATTTAAGTTTTTTCATTTTAGTAATGTTATTTGATTCTAATTTCGTTTGTAAGTTATAGTTTTCCCAATTTGTGTACTTTTTCTCGTATTTGAGACCCAAAAAAGTAAGCCAGAACTTTAGAAACCCAAAATATAACTGTACACATATGATTGTCCCAAAAAACTAATTCTTGCCCAGATTTTAGACCTAAAAAAGTAACCCAAGCAATCCTATCCTGAATATACTTGAGTACCCCCCCCCCCCCTGGGAAAAGAAACGGGGAATGTTCATTCATAATCATAGCATTCAGTCACAGTATCTTAGTAGGTAAATAGGCCAAGTACTACTGACACTGTAGTGTAATCTCCCTCATTCTAACCTGTATTTACTTACATCAAAAGCAATTTATTCAGCTGACAACAGAGAGCATGACAGCACAGCTATGATGAAAAAACACGATGCCATCTTGTTTTGGCAAGCTTTTGGGATTTATGTGCAGTATTCTAATTGAAAAATAGAGACAGTCTCAATGCTGTATGTCAGTGTGACACAGTGTGAAAAGAAATTGTATTGATACCATATGCTTGGCTAGCGTCTTATAACACATTGTGCAATTTTCTTGATTTGTTTGATATTTTACTGTACTTGCTTTTTGATCGTAATTTCTCAAAAATCTAAAATTTCTAAAACCTAATTGTTGTCATACAGTAGTTTGTGGCTCAAGAATTTTTTTAACACAGGGGATGGAGGCTATACTTCTTAGTAAATTTTCTTAAATGTTGTGGAATAGCATTCACTGATTTAGATATAAGACCATATTGAGGCTACACTCACAAAATTTTGAAAATTAATCAAGAGTATCCAAACTTCAAAATGAGAATGTTAATTCGGAAGTGATACTGAGCTCATATTTCCTTCCCTCTTGAAAATGGCAGGCATTAATAACATACCGGGTGTCCCAAAATGATGTATTATCGTTTGATTGCTTACATGTCCATAACTGATGAACCGATTTTCAAAACTGGCAAAACCACAACCAACATCTTAAAATACGATTTAGCCTTTAGGCAATCAAATGAAATAAAGTGTTTGAAAATCTGTTCATTGGTTATGGACATGTAGGCAATGAAACAATTATAATACATCATTTTGGGACACCCAATCTAGACAACATTTTGTGTGATTGAGCAAAATGTTCCTGACTACTTCCACTCATTTCTTATCTGTAATACAGTATGGTAGTGGCCTTTCGCACATTTACAGTACATGACAGGAATGCCAAAGGATTTTTCACATTATATTGTTTCATAATTTTTTGGTGATAAAAGCTGGTTGAGTGATATAATGTGATGAGACTTTCAAGCTATTTTAGGTGTTGCTCCATTTGGTGCTATCAAAAGAGAAATGATGATATTTTCATTTACCTCCTGCAGGTAGATACAAAAGAAGAAGGTCCAAAGGAAGAAAAGAAGATGATCCATTGAAAAAAGTGCAGATATTGTCTGGAAGTTTTATGAAGCCAAAAGTACGGAAGAAATCTGTTTTTAATTTTGCTTGGGATCCAGCTACTGGTCGCAAGTCTGTTAAGCAGAAATCTAAAGGAACTAAGAATATAAACAAAGGTATGAGTTTCCTCACTGAAAATTTCTCTGAACTGTTAACAGTATACATAACAAAATTGTATTACAAAGTTTACTGCAAAGCTAAGATGTACTGATAATGAAATATTTTTATTGAATACAATGCAGACTTTGTGCACATGAATATGGTTTTCCTAGCGAAAAATTCTTGTGTAAAGAATTTATATGTATACAGTCTTTCATATGGCTCAAGAATTCTTACCACAATTTAAAGAATTCTTGTCATGTTAATGTGTGCAAGGCCTGTACTGCATTGCAAGGTAACGACAAACCTCACATATGGTATATGCATACACTATAATGAGATATATATGTTATATTTAAAGCTTGTTCTTGTTTTAGATAGCAGAACAATTAAAAAGCAGGACATGTTGTATATTCTATCATTTCTAAGGCTATTGGTATAGAAAGCTGCCAACAGAATCTGAGTTTTTGTAAAACTTTTGAATCAATTTGCATACTATATCTTTAATTGTCATTTTTTGGTGGTTTTGATCAATTGTGTAGCTTCCAAATTTTGTGAACATATCATAAGTGACCAAATCTTAGTGTATTGTAAAATGTATTTTAATGTATTTGTTTCAGAAAAACGTTCCTTTTTTGACACTGATGTTGCCAATGTTGATGAAGTTTATAATGATGATGATGCTCCTGGAAATGACCCAGCAGATGGTATATATGGGAAAATTTTCTTCTCATTGCATATTCATTTGTTTGTTTGTTTGTTATCTTATTTTTATTCGATTTTTTACACCTAGCTATACATATAAATATACAAATATATACACATACAACTAATCTAAATCGAATCCACTAACAAATGGAAAAATAACTTTAAGGAAATGAATACGTATATACAGAAGATAAATATCAAACTACATGGACATAAATGGACAAAATCTTACTATGATAAATATGATCTATTACTATAACTATGATCTTACTTATAAAAATTTACTATGAATGTTATAAAAAACCTCCAAATAGATCAGTAATGCAGTAATTGAAACCAAGAGACAATGGTGCTATCCACCAATGATTGCTTTTTGCCTTTCCTTGGACTTAGCAATTAGATAAAATGAAATGTAAGCACTTTGGTTTGAATTGAATTGTAACATTTTGGGCAGAGCACATTATCAAGCCAGATG
>REGL01000775.1:0-30099 GCA_004194395.1 Aurelia aurita complex sp. Pacific | reverse complement strand
ACCGTAGAAAGTGATAACGATCAGCCTTTCTTTATTCCAAATACACATATTCACAAAGAAATCCGTTGTTTTCTTTGTAAAAAATAGTTTTATCCATAACTTATCTTTGGTAATTTTATCCAAATTTCGCAGTATGAATGGGCTAGAAATCACAGGATTTGTATCAAAGTTTTATTTGTTAACTATGTGCTGTGCCAGTTGTACAAACGCTTTCTGTTTATTTTGTGCCTTAATTTTTTCTTTTTCTTCATTAGAAGGCGCACAACGAGCTATTACGAGGATGTCTTCATCGACAACAGGACAGCAGTTGACGACCTACTGCATCGTATTTACTCTAAACCTGGAAGAAGCACTGCAAGGGTATTCGGGAAGACTTTGTTTCTAATAGGGCACTTTTATTCAGATCAATTCATCTGTTATTGTATCGAAACCTGCACCGCTCAAAAGAGGGAAATAGCAACAGGAGATATTTGCATCTGGAGTGTTAATAGTATCCGTGGTCTGGTTTTTTTTTTATTTGTAAAGGCTATCTTCCACCAGTTTCGGTTAAAGTCATCAGTTATAGAGTTTAAGGAGTTATTTGTTTGTCATTTTTTTGTTTATTTTCTAGAATTCAATTGACAACGATTGTGGTGGATCCTTTTGGAAAGCAGCAATGAACACTGGCAGGAAAAAGGGTTCATTGGATGAAACTGGGCTTGAACTGGCAAGCTGTCGACACACAATTGGGCAAAAGGCAATAAACATGTTTCAGGGAGAGCTGTATGGGTATGCCTTGTACATCCAACAGTCATTCATGGTACCGAGGGGTGTTCAGTTTCTGTGGTGTGATGTCGTCTGCAAATACTGGCCTTGGGTTAAGAAGGTTCAGCCGCAAGTAACGAATACAATGCGTCCTGCACTGTCTGTGATGCATGCCAAAGGACACGGGCCTTCTTGCCAAGTAGGTGCATCTACAATCGTAGCAAAAAATTTAAGACCACGTTTTTGTCAATAAACTTTCTTTAAAATCCAGCTCAGTAGCACATTGTTTGGGTCACACCCCTTGGTGGCAGAACTACTATAATTTCCATGAATTTATATATATTTCATTGTGACGTCGTAGCAAAGTGGCCAAAATATAAAAAAAACAACATTGAAACTGGGAATTTATATGGACAGTTGACCCAAACAGTGTAAAATAGGCAGAGCGGTAAGGGTTGAATCTCCTTCCACCAAGAATCGTTACTGACAAGATGTGGTCTTAAATTTGTGGCCACGACTGTTTAAGAAATTTTGATCTTTTTAGGATCATTGCAGTGTTATAGGACATGATCGATGCTAAAATTTACTGTACATGAAATTCGCACTCCTAGGGTTGATATAAATCAATCACAAGCATTGTCTGTCTCCAACAAAAAAATAACGGGGTGAAATACATTTTTTGTACTATTTGGCAAATGAATGAAATTTGGCTCTCACACTTTTCCCAATATTTCTTTTTAGCACATAAATCAAATAGCCAGAATTCTTTAGAAAGATATTGAGTCGTAAGTTGGTGTTTTACTTTCTTGCTTTAATTCCAGAGCATTCAATCAACTTTATTTTTCCAATAAAAGTTAATCTTCTTCTCTCTAGGTTACATGGGATGGAGAGTGGCAGAAAGGGGCTGCAAGAACTACGGGCGAGGAAGTAGAGCAAGTGAATAGCTTCATTTCACGTCTTGGAAGCACTACAAAGCACATGCTCCCTGAAAGTGAGCTGCAGAACTGTATTTTGTATTCAATTTGTGAAACATGTCCTGTAATTCATGTAATTTTATTTTTGTAAGTCAGCTGATCATAAAGTTATGTTTGATCATTTTCTAGATCGAGAGGATTACCTGACGGAACAGATGCTTGCATGGAACAAACGAAAGATAGACAAATTTGCATACATGCTTCACAAACGATATTTAAGGGTTGGTATTGGGTTTTTAGATTAAAATGTATTTCCCAGAACAATATATTGTTACTTAGAGTGTGGACAAGCGGGTGTGCAGGTAAGAACCTGATCTTTCTGCAGTTTTTAGTGTCAACTGTTTGTAGCAATGTTTTGTGACGATCGCTTTCTTGCAGTATTATCAAGAGTATTATATTGACATATTGAAACAGTTGTCCTATGCAGTGTCTTTGTCCATATGAATGATATGTATTTTTGCACTAGATACAGCATGTGCTAGTTGTGAAGTGAATTAAGTAATGCTAAATGTGGACTGTTTCGTCACAGGTAAAGGAACTGCAACGGAAAACTTGGAATGAACTGGATACTGAGTTAAATGATAATGAACTTGAAAAGTGCAATATAAACTTTGAGGGATGGATGAAAGATATCCAGGTCTTGGCACAGGGTGAGTATTTCTCTGCAGCAATATTTGTATTGCCGCCTTTAGTGTATTGCCATTTATTGAACTGCTGCATTGCATTACATTCAATAGCTTATAGCTTTATCCCAAAAATCATTATTTTGACTTTATAGCAATATGATTTATCATCGCTCAGTTAGTTCTCTTTAATAGTCTCAGTTCATTAAATTCTGGTTCTAGTTCTGTTCAACACAACTCATGCTTACCATTCGAGGTTGACAGTTTATCTTTCAATGTTTCGTGGTAGGTACGAGCAGGTGTAGACTGTTGCTCCCTGGGAGCAAACCGTAAAACAGTAAAGCTGCTTATTGCTAGGTAATTCAACTGCTGCATACACTCTTTCGTCTTTTAAGTTAGAAATTGTTTTCAGGAACTTCAAATAAGATCGACTACAGCCTGAGTGAGCCTGAGGAATTGTTGGTGCTCCATACCCTGTTGAAAGGAACGGCGGAACTGCAAACTATTGCTGTTCCACCATCGTTAAATGATATATTCCTGACAACTGTTCACGGCTTGTCCTTCAAGGGCGTTCCTATAAAACTTGAATTGCGAGTGAAAAGGCTCCGAGATCTAGCCAGGAAGCTTGAGGATATGTCAGTAACAGTGGTGGAAGATGCAATGTCAAATCTCCTCGTGTTGATGAAAAGGTTGTATGAAAGATTGATAGAAACAAGCAGCTTTAATATAATGCATCATGTCTTCATGGTGAAGAAAATAGGAGGTGAGATTTTATTTCAAATTTAGTTACTTGTATCCTTCGATTAGGTGTGCTCTTCTGCCTACATTAGCGATATATCAAATAACGATTATGATTAATTTCTATCAAGGCTTTATCTATTAAATTCTTGTCATTTTCTTGTTCTTGTCATCACGCTACTGAAGTCTATTTCTGTACCGCACATAATTTGTTTAGTAACTAAAACTTAGCGTCGAAAATTAGCGGCCTTTCTTTAACACATTCTCAAAAGCAACTCCCAAACAAAATAACAATGACTTATGAGATGTATGACTGATTTTAGTTTGATAAATTCTTCTATTTCAGTGAGCGTTTTTCCTTCAAAATATTTGTTCATTCGTTTAAATATGTTAAGAAGTCATGATTGCATGGTTTAGCAAACGCCCTGAAACATGTTTTAGGACACCCTGTACCTGGTGTCCCAAAAGAAACTTCACGAGCTAGATCGCACGTAGTTTCCTGAAAGCAAATGTTATGAACACAAACCATGTGTCAGCATGTAGCTGACAGGCTCAGCTATCTTTTGAGATGTTTCTTGGATAGTCTAATTCATGTCAACCATCGGAGAAAAGTAACGGGTTTCAAATACATGGTAATTCATTAGTTTCTCAGACTATCCGCTCCTGTCCAGTCCATCTTTTTGAAGATGTGAAAAAGCTGAGTTCTATGGAGCATGTAGTTTGAACGAGGAAAAGAGATTAAGCATAATGCAAACAAAAGAATTTCCCCAGGCGACTTCAAATCCATCGCCAAGTTGAGTTCTCACAAGATGTTGACTGGAAAATAATGGCGATTATTTCACTCAAAATGAGGAATCCAGGATTCGAAATTTTCTTCGAATCTAGTTTTCCAGATAGTAATCATAGCTTAGAATGACCATGCAAAATCTCAAAAGATAGCTGAGCCTTGCAACTAAACTGTGATGCAAAGCATTTGTCAATAACTTTTGATTTCAGGAAGCTACTTACGATCTAGCTCGTGAAGATTTCTTTAGGATCATCTGGTAGAATATACTTGTTTTCTATCTTCACTTTCATTTATCAAGAGTACAGCAAGCGAAGGCACATCTTAAGGAAGAAAATATCGGCTGAGAAAGAGAAATTCGAAAATCTTGCGAAATCATATAACCAGTTGGTGGATGAAATGGAGAGAAATGGATCAGAGCGTATCAAAAGAATTGATTCAGCGAAGAAGTACGAGATTTTTCCATGGAGAGATTCTGCTGCAGACGATGGTGGTACTCACATTATACTCACTTGTATTTGTTTATTCAAGTCTTCTGCATGATTCTGCATTAAAACCATATCTATCATTATTGGAGTCTAGCAACCTGCTTACATACATCTTAAATATGAAAATAACTGCATTTCACAGATCAACAAATACAGTAAAATCCCGCATAAAAGAACAAGTGGCTTAAGAACACTCAGGCTGAAATTTGGTTTACAAAGTATCATAGACATAGAACATATTCAGCCTGAAAAATGAAAATTGTTCTTATGTAATAAGCTGGATGGCCAGTCTGCAGAATGTGCACACACAAGACTTTTTTGGAGGTTTGTCGATTGCACACCAAAATATTGGGCAATTTTGTGCTTGAAAATTATTTCATCTGTTCAGTGTTGGTGGTCTTGTTCAGTGTTTAATTTTTTTTTGTTCAGTGTTTTAAGAACACCTTAAGAACACTTTCAGCCTGATTTCGCAGAAAACATCCGATAAATAAGAACAAGATCAGCCTGNGTCGCAAGTCTGTTAAGCAGAAATCAAAAGGAACTAAGAATATAAACAAAGGTATGAGTTTCCTCACTGAAAATTTCTCTGAACTGTTAACAGTATACATAACAAAATTGTATTACAAAGTTTACTGCAAAGCTAAGATGTACTGATAATGAAATATTTTTATTGAATACAATGCAGACTTTGTGCACATGAATATGGTTTTCCTAGCGAAAAATTCTTGTGTAAAGAATTTATATGTATACAGTCTTTCATATGGCTCAAGAATTCTTACCACAATTTAAAGAATTCTTGTCATGTTAATGTGTGCAAGGCCTGTACTGCATTGCAAGGTAATTATCAGGGGAGAATTAAATAAAGAAGAAATAGTGCTTTCAGCGTGGGCGGCGAGCAAATCTCTTCATAAGACAAAGAAGCAGACTTTTTAATGTCGCTCAAACATATTATTTGTGGGATCCCAGTGCAAGGCATGGCATGGCAAGGCATCACAGGGGAGAAAACACAATTTCCTAACTATTTCATTCTCCCGTGGTGATACCTTGTGTACCTGTAACTTTGGCAAGGCTAAAATGCGATGAATTTCTTTAGGTTTAGATCAAGTGACTGATTTCGATGGGGAAAGGTTTAGAATCTAAGTTAGAGTTTTGGCTTCACAGATACATTTAGCCCAAAACGATTTGGTGGCTAAACGTGACTTCACAGTCCGCCAAACACCCCACATTTTTTACTCATTCGGTATATTTTCTTATTCATCCATCAGAATAGTAGAAATGGCGACCAACAATAGCAAGAGAATGGTGTGACCAGTGTGGCCGAATATGATAGTTGATAGTCCTTACTGCGAACAGTTTTCGACTAATTGCAAACCATCTCTTTTTGAAAGTAATTCTTGATCTAAACTTATTGCACCTTTTAGAAGAAATATGCAACCATGTCTCGAGATGAGGATATCATTGCTGGCATAAAGGCAATAAAGCAGCAAGGAATATGGTTTTGCGGTAAGCAAATTGAATGTGGTCTGCTGTTCTTTAACAATATACTCCAACACAATGTTGAGCTGCCTTTCGACGATCAAAGAATGGAAGAAATAATTGAAATTGAAAGCGCAAATGACGAAGACAACGGAAGAGCAGCAGAGGAGGTAAATGAGGAAGACAGTGATTCATCAGAGTCTTCTAGTCATGAAGAAGAGTTGTTTGGACAGTAAAAAGTTGCAGTTTAAATTTCAATAAGTTGCAATTCTTTAGGGACTCGTCGGAATCTTGACTTATGGCTTACCAAACACTTGCTTCAAATACCAAGACCCTAACAAATACCGACGAGTGAATTTTTCGTAAGATCTGAATTTCAAAATGATTTCTGAGAGGGGATTGACTAGCGCATAGAGCAAACCAACTAATGTTTTTGAATTTTACCCCCTTTTAATGCCTTCAATGAAAAAAATCCCCAAATAAAGACGATGATCCCTAGAGCATTGGGAGTAAATACATTGCAAATTACATTGCACATTGTAAAGTAATTATGCAGCTATTTCATATGTTATATGTCTGTACACATCTATTATAGGATATATTCTATTTCTATATATTGCATATCATATTCTAGGGTGTATGTGTAATCTTTTATAAATTTATCATGTATATATCGCATATTGCTGTCTTTCAATTCTTGTCTCCCTGCTAAAAGTTCCAGGCAAGGTATTGCATGTTTGCCGAGTAGGCCTAACAATAACAAAGGCGAGATTGATGATCCAAAATTGATTGCAACCATCTCAAGAATTTGAACAGATATACTGTAGAGTATAAGCACAGTTCTAGATGAACTTTAGTTGCTCGAAATGCCAACCATAGTGAAGAATATTGGGTGGCGAGAAAGACCGCACAAATTTTAGTTTTTATGACATTTCAGTGACAAAGTCATATTGGGAAGACCAACAGGCTAGATATTAAAAGGAAGTACAAAGACCATCAGCATTTGCCATCGTTTCTTGTTGTTTTTGTGAATTTCGTATAGTCAGGTATCCTGGCAGATGTGCTCAGTAAGTCCCTCGCTTCGCGCAAAGCATGCTGGTTTTTGTGCTCCTATTAACATTTGGCCTTAATTATAAGTATGAATTTGTTGGGGAGACGAGATACGCTTTGTCCCAGGAATCTTGTATGCACCCCTCCCCCCGTGCAGTGGGTTGAAGCTCATGCGCCGGTCGGAGCTCCAAACCCAAAGCGCTACTGCACGACTGCGCATGAGCTTTAACCCACTGCACGAAAGGGGAACACATAAGTTTCCGTGGACAAAGCGTATCTCGTCCCCAGGGGGGTACTCATTGACTTTCAATACGGGGGAGTCCATGCCAATATTTGGGGTCCGAAAATTTACGTTAAATCAATATTTGGGGTCTGTGAATTACAATATGGACGAAAGTTCAATATTTGGGGTCCAAAAATTTGAAGAAAGGAAGAATCGTGCAATTTTGCCCTGAAGTTGCGAATCATGAAATAAATCTCTTGGTATTATTCGAAAACTGAGAATAATATAATAATAATAATGATAATAATTACTTTGTTTAAGGTTGGCGTAGTGTATAGCACTAGGCTAATTAATACCAACCATTGTTAATAGATACCAAAGTGTAACCTAAATGTAACCTAAACTTACAATAAAATCTTTACATAATCTACAGTTGCATGAAATATTCCAGAACTTAATTTATCTTTTAAAATACTCTACAGATCGGAACTCTTATATGCAATAGCAAATCTCGCCAGAGATTCTGCCCAGAAAACTCACAGTTTCTAACCCATAGGCTGTAGTCCTAGGTTTGCGTGCATAGATGTTGCTCGTAACTCTTAAGTTGTAATGTATTTTTCTCTCTGCGAAAATTTCTTTCATAAAACAAGGATTTAGATTCATCCTTGTTCGGTAAATTTCAGTGACAAGCAACTGTAGATTTCGTTGATGAATGGAAACTGAATGGTCTGTAATTAACAGTTCTTCAAAACTTGAGATCCGATCATGATACGCTATTCGTAATGCTCTTTCGTGAATGGAGTTAATTTTGCATTAACTCGTCTATCATGAAACATCCATATCAATGGACAGTAGCTAAATTGAGACATTGCGAAAGCCTTCATGACTTTCCTAATTTTTTCTTCAGGCATATACGTAGAGGCCCTTGCAAGAGCATGTAGCTTCTGGCTTGCTTTCGTACACACCATGTTCACGTGTTGCTTGAAATTTAGCTTTTGGTCAATTACAACGCCCAACAATTTTTCTTCTTTACTCTCTTTAATGACAGAGGAACCAACTCTTATTGAGATTTCAGTCTCTTTCTCACCAAATACAAGGAGATGGCATTTCTCCTCGTTTAGTTTCATGCAGTTTTGTTCAAACCAATTGCTCAGTTCAACAGTATCATTTTCTAGCTTTGAAATAAGCTCCCGTAACTCTTGATGAGAACAATAGATTGTCGTATCGTCTGCATAATTACAGATTTCAGTCTCATTCAACAAAAGGAAAATATCATTGATAAATATGTTAAAGAGGAGAGGCCCCAGGACTGATCCTTGGGGGACACCTAATTTCATTTCTTTCCAAGAGCTGAATGAACCATGAAAAGAGAGATCAAGAAGATCATGAAAAGAAAGATCAAGAAAGATCAAGAAGCTCAAATTGAAATCAATCAAAAACATTTTAGAGGCCCCAGAAATAGAAAACAATATTTGGGGTCTCTAAAACATTAGACTCAATATTTGGGGTCCCCAAAACATTAAGCTTAATATTTAGGGGTCAGCAAAGAAATAGTGGCATGGACCCCTCGTATTGAACGTTAGGGAGTACCACCCCCCTGAGATCTCGTCTCCCCAGCAAGAATGAACAGCAAGAAGACAAAAGTGAACGTCTGAAATATAGGTGCAACAGAATTTTGGCCGTTTTTTCTGAGAAAAATTTGTTAAATTTTGGTTTGTTAAGAAAAATGTCGAATCCATTATTTTGAATCGACCGCAATATTACATTGGTGCAAATTGTTTATAAATTCTCACCAACTGCGAAAGGAAACGGGAGAAAAGGGAGGTTTATTCAGTTTGTACAAAGTTCTTCGCAACTTACTAACTCCCCACAGAACGTTTCATTTTTTCAATCAACAAGACTATATTCAATTTCATAATAATAACTTGCTACACTAATAATAGGAGTGTCGTTATATTTTGTAACAATTGGAGCAATGGACCTTTTGCAATAGATTAAGCCCCCTATGTGATATTTTTTCTTATATACAGTAAGGCCCCGCATTTAAGAAACCACGTAAAAGAAACTTTTGGGCTACTGAAAAATGTTTAGCTCCCCTACTTAGAAGAAACTTTTGAGGCTCATACCCAAAATGAAGTTTCTTGTATTTTGACCAACAATAAGTCCAGGACTGACAGTCTGAGGAGTATTCCATTTCATGCAGGGCTCATAAGAAATTGCTGCAAAGATGTCTTAGCTTTAACAGATTTTACCTTGACAATCATTGTTAACATACACACCCATACACATATGGCTAATCTATCTATAAATAACCCTTTTCTGTTGTAACCTTTTCCAGGACTTTCCAGAAAAGAAATTAGAAACTTAAGAAACTATCAGCCTAAAAGAATGAAAAGTAGCATAGATATAGGAAACTTTTCAGGCTAAGTTGTGAAAAAGTGGTTTCTTAAATGCTGTGCGGGGCCTTACTGTAGCTCAAAGTTGCCGTTATCCTCAAAAGTTTGAAAAAGTTTTGAGGATAACCCTACCTAACCCTTGAGATAACCCAATCCTGAAGTACATCCCGTACCCCATACCCTAAAAAAGTCCTACCCTAAAATCAAAATATTTTTCAGCATTTGAACAAGAATTGAATAGAAAAAATAGGGCAAAAGGAAGCTTCCCCCCGCCTTATTCTCTCTTTTTTCTTTTATTTTCCTTTAATTCCAGATTTATAACAAATATTTATAAAAATAGCTCTGATCCAGGGTATACATCCCCGATATCCTAATTACCTGCTTTCTCTTAAAATGAAGTTATCCTCATAAATTTGACGAAATGCAATTGAACCTGAGATGTAACTAGGAGAGGGTGATAGGGTAGTGGTACAATGGTACCAGAGGGGTGGTACCTGGTACAAAATTCTGCAAAGATGGTGGAATCTGGAAGCAAAAATAGGAGAAGAGTGCCAACGGTGGTAATCGGACGGCGGTCGTATTATCAGAAATTTTTAAAACCAACAAAAGATAACTGACAGTCGAACCATTGTTTTTTTCTTAATTTCTGAGCCATGTGTATGAATTTGTCGATTTTGTCCTTTGTCGAATTTGACCCCCCCCCCCCTGGATGTAGACCTCTTTTCACACTGGAAAAGATTGTCCTACCTTTGTCAGAAAATTGGTAGATTATGAAAAATATTAGGTCTTCTTTGTCCCAAATACTGGTTGCTTTATGACAAATTTCAGCTGTTATTCCCCTTCACTTAGGCGGACAATTTAACATGATTTTTCACTTACAATGTTTGTCCCAAAACCGGTAGTTTCAAACAATTGTTTAGAAAGTAGGTGGCTATAGTAGCCAGGAAAGTGTGAATGTCCCAAAACCGGTTCCCAGACAAATGTAGAACCACTTTGGTGAAAGATTGGAATTCGTGGCCTCTTTTGAATATTCGGCGGAAAAAGTGGAACCGCTTATGTGAAAATTTGAGGTACTGGTGTTTGTACTTATATTGCATTGGAGGGAAAAAGGTACTGGGTGAGCAGAAAAAAAGTTTACCCGTTTGGCGGGCTGTGGAATGTATGCGGCTGATATTCAAAACTGAAATGTTAATCTATCATGCAAAGGCTAACATAGAAGGGAAAATATTGTTTGGTAAAGTTGCTCATCTCCAGAACCAAAAATTATAAAAATGTCTCTAAGGGACATGCATGGGAACGAGAATACACTAATTTTTTTATAAGATACCGCTGATAAAAAACGGTAGGCTCAATTTTTTGAAAGTTAAGCAGCAACCCTACCTGAATTGAAAAGGCTGAGAAATTTTTGTAATTTACAGTTTTAATTTTCCTATCGCAGTCAAAATGTTTTGACACTGTACAGTTAGTCTGGAGAAGAGTGCCAATTGGTTTTGACACTGTACATTATTTTTAGTGCGAATTATGCTATTTCCTTGTTTTGAGATCTTACTAAGATAAAACAAAATGAGTTCTGCGCTTCTGGCATTAAATATATAGGAAATATGTAAGAAACTTTTGGGAGCAACCTGGCCCAAAAATTTAAGAAACTGCTCCGGACCTTAGTTTCTTATGAAAAAATGAGTGTAGACGATTGCACTAAAGATGGCGGCGAGGAAGTTTGTCTCAAGATGCATTGCGTTCTCAATCGAATTCCAGTAGAAACGTTAAAGAGTCTCAATTGGAACGCAATGCATCTTGGTAAAAAAATCCTCGCCGCCATCTCTAGCGCAATCGTCTATTCCACATCCCATTATGGTCCATGACTTACTTGCTTTTGAAATTGTTAATTCTATTTCTGAAACTGATAACTGAAGTGAACTTGAATTGCCATGCCAAATATGATGGACCAGAATGGAACGTGGAATTCTCAATTCCGATACAAACCCCTCGTAGAAATTTATCCAATGTTTGGGTCTTGAAGAAAAGTGATTTCACCAAACAAAATTTTCTCATCTAAGTTGGCCTTTGACTAGTAGATTAACATGTTAGTTTTTTTATCGGTCCCTTACTTTTTATTTCACAGCCCGCCAAACAGGTAAACTTTTTTTTACTCATAAGGCACAGCCAGCTTAGTGGTACACTTTAGGATTTTGATCAGATGTGAGGCTAGAAATCCTTATTTTTGTGACAAATGTATGGAAAAGGAAGATTGATTCTGAAATTTCACCCTTGTCCCAAAAGATGGTTGCTTGGGCAGGACAGTTGTACTGTGTGATAAAAGAACCGGTTATTGTGTCCATTTCATTTGGCCAAACATTGGGTCAAAAATTTTACAGTATTTGCGCGCCCCTGGAACATTGACAATCGACTGTACTATATCTATCATCAGTAACTATCTTCTTTCCCAAAAATTAGCATTCCTTGGTATCAATTGCCTTAAATTTGGGTGGAATCAGGTACCAGGAGTGGTACTGGACCAAAATACCCCAACTAGATGTTATCGATATTTAGACGTTACTTCTGCATACTACGTTTAGATTTAGACGTTACTTACAGAGAAATAGGTTTATTAACATTTCCATCAATATTAGTTCCCCTCACCCAAAGTTGCAGAAAAAATGATGAAAAGAAAATTGCAACAATGATTGAGATTGAAAATAACAATGACATCGATCACTGTACATCATACACAACGATTGACTGCCAACGAGTAGAAATCGCTTTGGCTAAATTCACATTGCTCCATATTTATCAGAAAAATG
This sequence comes from Aurelia aurita complex sp. Pacific, assembly GCA_004194395.1. Taxonomy (NCBI): domain Eukaryota; kingdom Metazoa; phylum Cnidaria; class Scyphozoa; order Semaeostomeae; family Ulmaridae; genus Aurelia; species Aurelia aurita complex sp. Pacific. The sequence goes on along the minus strand of REGL01000775.1, from coordinate 17,802 downwards.
GACCAGAAAGTATCCATTTTCAGTCTTCGTTCACACTGCTACGGCATTAAAATGGAGACTTCTAAAGATGCACTTTCAAACGGGAGACTTTGCAAAACGCAAAGATGCAGTGTGAACACCGCAAACGAGAGGAGAAAGCAAAAAAAGAACACTTGCAAATGTTAACAAGGAATTGTTTGAGAAAATTCAAGGAATGTTTAGGGAAAAAATTGTCATATCTGAAGTGCAGGGCATCGCTGTGATTTCAGGGCGTTAGTTGATTTCATGGCGTTCCATTTTCCATCTGGAGCATTCTTAAAGTGAATAACCTGAGTTAAAAGATGAGATCCCATAGATATATAAATAGCCTATTGTATTTGATAATCTAGCTCGTGGCGAATGAAAGTAATGCTAAAGAAAACAATAGAGAGGGATTGGGAGTTTCTTTGTCCTATTTATAGACAAGTGCGATATATCTCAGGTCATTCACTTTAACGTAACGTTATTTGCGCGGTGTTTTCATGTTTACCCAGAGCAGTATGAATGGGATAACACATCAAAATGAAAGAGCACCAAAATGAAGACGGAGAAACTGACGGAGCAATGTGAACATAACTCTAAATGGAACATCCTGTTAACAAGAACAGTGTACCATATAGCATTAGGCCTGTAACTATTCACCCTACTGGTGTTAAACTCGTACCTGTGCCAATTCGAAGGAACTTGTGTTGCTTTGAGAGTTATAAAGTGACTTTTGTTAAAAACCAACGGCAATAACGGAAACTTCTAGGTTAAATTTCATAAATAAGCACTGTAAAAAATCTAAGCACATAACTGTATGTACAACAAATAAAAGTGTCTTAGAACAGTTGACTCAAATAAATTTTGACTCGAAACGCACACGCACACTATGCTATTAGTAATATAGCATACTTTAAGTATTCTATACTACCGGGTGCCCCAAAATGATGTATTATCGTTTGATTGCTTATATGTCCATAACCGATGAACCGATTTTCAAAACTAGTAAAACCACAACCAACATCTTAACATACGATTTTGCCTTAAGGCAATCAACTGAAAAAAAGTTTTTGAAAATCGGTTCATTGGTTATGGACATGTAAGCAATCAAACAATAATACATCATTTTGGGACACCCGGTATATGATAGGGTATACTATATAAATTCTATCAGTAAATGTCTAAGCCATTGTTAGTTATTAAGACGAATCCAGTTGATAAATCTAAATTGATAGGACAAGACCACGAATACAGAAAATGTTTCGAGATGAGCTTATCTCATCTTCAGCCAAATGAATGTTACACGCATGAGGTTTTATAGTAATATTTATTCATGATCATCCAATAAAGAAACTCATGATTAAGTTATCAATCATACGATTTCTAAATAAGGAAATCCATTGAAATTTAACCAAAAAAGAAAGCCCAATGAGATTCAAAAAGATACAACGGTACAGAAGAGTTTTTTCGACTAAGTGTCGAGCGGTCCTTAAAGATTAGAACACTCTCATGTATCAGCAAGTTCAAATTGTTGTTGAGTTACTCCAAAATACAAAATCATCAAAAGACGCAGCACGACTAGTTTCGTTAATATAAAATCAAATCCAATCATTATCATTCCTTAAAGTTGGTGTGACATAGTTGAAAGAAACCAATTAATACCAACTATTTACAATATAATTCACAACGATATACCGGGTGTCCCAAAAGAAGGGTTCAATAGTTTNGATTCCCCTAACCAATGCGTTAGCAGTGTAGGTCAAAACCTAAAAGCTCTGGTTTGAAGATGGACGCAAATTTTAGCTTCCAAGATCAATATTCCAAATCTCAATGTGCCAATATAAACAAACAAGGTATTATCTTCAAGTTAACTATCGAAGAGTACTTCAAAACTTATTTGGGATCGATCCAACTTAAATTCTCATTGTTAGCCCCCATCAAATCTGTTACCTTTTTTGGGATACCCGGTACAGTATAAGGAATAATATTTATAAGCTAAATAACATAATGGACAGGCGACGGTCCTTAACTGATGAAGTTTACAATGTGTTTAGCAGATTGAAAACCAAAGCGAAAATCTATATGAGGGTATTAATTGGCTGTGTAGAAATGTAAAGAGTTTCCTTTTCACCCTGAGACTGTATTGGCCTAAATAAGGCAAACAAAAAATTACTGGGAGTTTCGATACAATGACAGTGAGTTTAATAAGTTTGTGATTAAGATGTTCGGGGAAGCAGTTTTGCTGTAGAAATCGTTTGATATTACACAGTTGACGGCAAAAATGCCCAAATATGAAACGCGCGGTAAACCACAACTGTGATAAGATAAATGTCAAACCTTAAAATTCAATATTTATTCAATTGGTTCAAAAGTCAATTTTCCGTTTTCATACCTGTTCCTACGGAGATAGGAGAAAGGTAGAGAATATAAGGAGCCAACAGACAAGTTACTGTTTGGATTCGCAGCCAAGATTTGCACACATACGTGCCCAGGAGGAACTTGATTGCCGTTGATAACTGTTTCTTCCTTTGTGACACCAACAGCCAGGCAAGCGCCATCTTTCATATAAGATACACCTAAAACACAGTAAGAATGTCTAAACTTCATTCAAATTCATCCATGCGATACTGGAGGCGCCAGAAAAAAATCACTTTCTGACAGGGTGCTGCAAAAAGATTGTTCAGCATTTGATTAAATGTTAAAAAATAACGAAATAATGAACGCGCTCCGTGGTAAGATAACCATGTTCCTAAGATTTTAAATCAATTTTAGACACCAGAATCCTGCAAAACCGCAAAAATTTAAAGGAATGACGCAATCCACAAAGAAGTTCACATAGTTAAGAACCTTGACCTTTAAGTTCATGTGAAAGCTGAATAAATCGCCTAGGCAGAATTGGAAGTGACAGCAGGACCCCGCTCATTCAGCACATAAAATGGAATTGAAAAGCACTTTCGATAACCTAACGTGGTCTAATGGTGGAAAGTTGTGCAAGCATCGATGGACTGCTCGTGCAACTGAACATCATTGATCTACTTTTTAATTTCACACAGTAAGAAAAGGGAAATAAACACATTCTATCATTGTCCGTCATAGATAAGCACGTAAAGAAAGCAAATAAGGACCATACTTTTCTACAAAACGAAAGCTTTTGTATGAAAAACATATAATTGAAATTTGTTCATTACCTATATTTGTATTTCTTTTAACTCCATTGTGCTGTTGCTCTGTGGAATATAATAGGAAGAAGTAAAGAACTTTCCACAATCCCTTTCCCCAATTAATAGCAGCTTCCGATACTTGAATATCAAAGGTTTATCAATAGAATGTAAACGAAATATATCTATTACCTTCACCCATAATTCCATTGTCTCCACCACCATCATCTCCATTGTCCCGTTGCTCTGTGGAATATAATAGGAAGAAGTAAAGAACTTTGCACAATCCCTTTCCCAATTAACAGCAGCTTCCGATACTTGAATATCAAAGGTTTATCAATAGAATGTAAACGAAATATATCTATTACCTTCACCCATAATTCCATTGTCTCCACCACCATCATCTCCATTGTCCGGTTGCTCTGTGGAATATAATAGGAAGAAGTAAAGAACTTTGCACAATCCCTTTGCCCAATTAACAGCAGCTTCCGATACTTGAATATCAAAGGTTTATCAATAGAATGTAAACGAAATATATCTATTACCTTCACCCATAATTCCATTGTCTCCACCACCATCATCTCCATTGTCCGGTTGCTCTGTGGAATATAATAGGAAGAAGTAAAGAACTTTGCACAATCCCTTTGCCCAATTAACAGCAGCTTCCGATACTTGAATATCAAAGGTTTATCAATAGAATGTAAACGAAATATATCTATTACCTTCACCCATAATTCCATTGTCTCCACCACCATCATCTCCATTGTCCCGTTGCTCTGTGGAATATAATAGGAAGAAGTAAAGAACTTTGCACAATCCCTTTGCCCAATTAACAGCAGCTTCCGATACTTGAATATCAAAGGTTTATCAATAGAATGTAAACGAAATATATCTATTACCTTCACCCATAATTCCATTGTCTCCACCACCATCATCTCCATTGTCCCGTTGCTCTGTGGAATATAATAGGAAGAAGTAAAGAACTTTGCACAATCCCTTTGCCAATTAACAGCAGCTTCCGATACTTGAATATCAAAGGTTTATCAATAGAATGTAAACGAAATATATCTATTACCTTCACCCATAATTCCATTGTCTCCACCACCATCATCTCCATTGTCCGTTCCTCTGTGGAATATAATAGGAAGAAGTAAAGAACTTTGCACAATCCCTTTGCCCAATGAACAGCAGCTTCCGATACTTGAATATCAAAGGTTTATCAATAGAATGTAAACGAAATATATCTATTACCTTCACCCATAATTCCATTGTCTCCACCACCATCGTCTCCATTGTCCTGTTCCTCTGTGGAATATAATGGGAAGAAGTAAAGAACTTTGCACAATCCTTGTCCCGCGGCAAATGAAGTACCTGCGCCCTAAACCGTCACCTTTTGGATAATATTAATAATAATAATAATTCTGAAATTTCTGAGGCACCAATATTTAGTGTCACTCCATCATTTTTTGCTCCAAATATCAAAAGATGACTCTTTTCTTCATTTAGTTTCATGAAATTGTCAGAGAACCATTTTAAAAGTAAAAGCATGTCCTCTTCTAATTTTAAGATCACTGTCCTAAGATTCTTATCTCCGACATATAACGTAGTATCGTCCGCGTAATTACATACCTCAGTTTCATTCACCAGATAAAAGATATCATTAATAAAGATATTGAAGAGGAGGGGCCCTAATACTGATCCTTGTGGTACTCCTATTTTAGAGTAACACCAGGTACTGAATGTTCCATTTACCTTCACCCGTTGCCTCCTATCAGAGAGATTACTACATATCAAATTTAGAGCGTTTCGGCTAAATCCATAGGCATCTAGTTTTGCTAAGAGTAGGTCGTGATCTAAGCAATCAAATGCCTTCGAAAGGTCCATCAGAACGGCACCTAAATATCCTTTTTTATCGAGAAACTCTCTACACGTCTCCAGCAGTCTAAGAAGAGCATGCTGGGTACTACAGCCTTCACGAAAACTACACAAATATTGCTAAAATGGAATGAACACTTTTATTTGGTCATACATGATTCGCTCGAATATTTTGGATTCGGATGTAAGGATAGTGATGGGGCGATAATTCTTTTTTATCATAGCATCTTGATTTTTGTAAAATGAGGTGATCTCACCCTCTTTAAGTTCACCAGGAAATTCACAACACTCAGCCATGTTGTTAAAGAAGAAAGTCAGACATATTGAAAAGATATCTGAGCTTTGTTTTAATATCTTAGCTGGAACTCTTCCATACGGAGAGGCCTTTTTTGGCTGAAATTTCCCAATCTGCTTTTCAACCTCCATGACCGAAGTCTTTTGAATGTTAAATTCATTGGCCTTACTAACATTAGCTCTTATTCGTTGAATACTCGGATGAGATCGATATTTTCTTATAGCCTTCTCAACAGGGTCAATGTATACTTCAGTTTCCTCGATAATAGGGGAAATAGTTTCTGCATTTTTTGAGATTCCTAATGTTTCCGTAATGTTTACGAAGTAATTGTTCATTATTTATGCAACTTTGAAATCATCAGAGATGAGGGCTCCATTTTCAACAAGGGTGATGCCAGAAGATGTTTGGACCTTCTCAGAAAATAAAGGCTTCACTGTCTTCCAAAACTTTCTACTATCCGTAATGGACTTCACATCCAAATTACCATAATAGTCACGTTTTGCCTGTCGTAGAGTTTTGACGCATTTGTTGCGCTGTTTCTTAAAAGCATTCCAGTTTCCTGGAGTCCTTTCTTTATTGTATCTATTTCTCAAATGCATTCTAAGCATGATAGCTTTTCTTAGGGCCTTGGTCATGAAACGTCCATCATTTGCTCTTACGTACTTCGTCTTTAGGGGGGCATGAACATTCAGCACCTTCTCAACTACAGCGTTAAAAGTACTATAATTGGGCTCTACTGAAAGATTGAGCAATTCATGTATAAGGTCTTTTGTAAAGTCCTCTGCATTAAATTTACTGTAGTTCCCATAACGAATTATCTTAGGCCCCCTTTTAACGAAATTACCTTTCAAAACAGTTACTATCATTTTATGGAAATCCGATAGTCCGGTTTCCATGGTCGATGTGCTTTTAAAGCACATCTTTCTATTGGTAAGTATTAAGTCAATACTCCTAGGATTATCAGACTTAAAACATGTAGGAACGTTAATTAAGTTCTTCAAGTTATAGACGTCCAAGAAATTGCAGACTGTTGGAGACTTTTCTTCGTCATTAAAGTCGCCCAAAATGACGAAGTTTTCAAAGTCATTTGAATAATGATCTATCGCTTTACCCATTTGTTCTAAAAAGTATCTTTCATTTTGAGTGGCAGGGCGATAAATACCAAACAAGAGCCATGTTTTCTTATGTAGGTTGACTTCAACCATACCACACTCAATATCGTTAGGAAATTTGAATTCAGTCTTTTGTTTTGCTGGAATTCCCTCACGAACATAGATCAACAGTCCACCACCGTGTTCATTACGGTCATATTGGAAGGGTTGCTTGAAACCTTCGATCAAAAATTGCGCTGTTCGAAAAGTTTCATAAAGCTTCGTTTCAGCAATTACCAAAACATCAACATTTGCCCCAATGAGAAATTTTAGCGATTCGAATTTCTATTCGAATAAATAGCTATTATGAGCGGTATGGGACTTAAAATTACTACTTGCCATTACTATTTCAGCTATTTGCGATGTTTACTATTTCAGCAAGAGAAAACTCTAAAAATGATTGAACATGTCCATTCTTAAATGGAATATTTGCCACTATCATTGCCTTGATATCCTCCAGGGAGCAGTAGCCTTTGAAACGGGAATTGTTTTTATTAACTCACCCTGTACACAAAGAAATATCTGCCAGGGTCACTTCCCTTGCGCTATTGGCATTCATTACATTTTGATCTGATTAAAAATTAAACATTTTGCTTCTCCCCTTTTATAACCTCTTGTTCATGTACTACCAGCGTCCCAGTATTCTAAGAATGCTCCTCTCCCAACTCCACGAAACGTCACCGATGTCAAAAATATTTCCTTGAATCAAAACATTATTTTTCTCATGCTTCTCATATTAAAACAAGTTTTCAATATAAGATGAGAGACACCAAACACACATTGCAATCATAAAAATTAACTCTTGACTTATGAAACTGGTACAAAGGTGCAAAACGATTACTAACAATTATAAACTTAAGAAGGCAAACGAACCTGGCTCTTTATTACTGATAATTGTGAGGTCCTTGCTTCTGGTGCTCTCCTCCTCTTTCGACGAACACCATTCTACAAGGAGTGAGTTGTAATTTGTAAAATACGTTGAGCTCGACAGATTTTCTTTGAATAAATTCATCTTTTTCTTAACTGATCAACCTTGCTGGCAACTTCAGTTTTGTCATCATTGACTTTGAGTTCGTTTGCGAGTAGCATCTAATGTCCAAAAATTTTCTTTACACCTTTAAATAGCTGTTTATGCAAACCTATAAATTCAATGTTTCCTTCCTTGCCTCAGTTTGCAAATCTTAAGCTTTTCACTTACTTTTAAACTCACTCAACGCCAACTGCAATACAGCATTGCCACTCTCTGGACGCTTCTTCGAGTCTTTCCCAATGAAACTTTCGGCAAAGCCTGGTGTGCTCATAGTGTCCAGAGAGTGGCCATTCTTGTGTTTTTTAGCAAATATGATGATGCAATTTGTACCATGCCATTCATTAAGCACATTAATCTGGGGGAAAGAGCACATTTGAGTAAATGGTAAATAAACAACCTATACTAAAATAAACATTAAGTTGCTCAAAATCAAGCATCACAATAAAACAAAATTTTGATATCCTTTATCATCCTTCAACTCTAAGATGATACTTTGCACTTCGTTCTGTCATTTATGAAAAACTTAAAAACGTAATACAGTATACAAAAGCACATTGACCTGGCAATCATCAGTTCTCGTTTGCAGTGTGATTCGAACCAGGCAGCCCAAAAAACAGAGTTAAACCAATGAGAAGTTCAGCTATCATTGGGAAAATAACTTTGGGGTTTGATAATCTCCCAGGGGCATATTTAATTACGGAAACCCCAGAGGGTGGCTTTAAAAAGAGGGGTGCTTATTAGAGGAGAGGGGCTTATTCACAAAATCAAATGACGAGGATATACATGATAGCTTTTCAGTTCTTTCACCCCATCTCTGTCAGATGCAACAAACAATTTTACAAGTCAAATAAATAAATTTGAAACAGTTTTTCCCCAAACCATATCAAATAAAGCAAGCATGCAAACTTGTTTAGCTAAATAAATGGAAAATATTTGGCAACTCATAGAATTTGATAAAGATAATAATACTATATGCTGCAGCTATCCACTACCGAGTGTCCCAGCAAAGTTGATCTTTAATTGTATTCACAGTATGGTAAAGAGCTCTGTTTAATCCCTCCCTCTCTATCAAGCCCACCTCTCAAATGAGCCCCTCCCCTCTGAGCCAAAATTTAAAATAAACCCCTGTCTCCTTATATAACTGGACAATGAACCATGTCTATATAGTAAATAGCTGCAGTATAGAGTATGATTATCTTTAGTTAGGAAGGGGATATATTTTCAACACATTCACTTAAATTTAAGATAATAGTCCAAAAGCATATTAATGCTATCTTTGAAAACCACTCTGCTAGATAGATATCATTTGCACGTATCCTACAAGAACTGCATGAGTTTCTGATCTGATTGCTGTACTTCTGAGCCCCTGTATTACATTATGTTATGCTACATCAATCATCATCATATAATTTTAGCAGTTTGGGAGGAGCTTATACCAGGTGTCCCCAAAAAACCATCATAGAAAAATCACAGAATAAATTGCAAACACGGCTGATTTTGACCATGGACAATATAATCTTCTGACAAAGTCCTGCTGTAAATAATCGTTCCATAACTTTGAATTGTCTCAGTTTTAACCAATTTTGTAACCAGGGAACTTGGACAAAGAAACAATTACTTTTTATCAACACAAGGACTTTATTGGAATCATGAAAGTGAAGGTTTTGAATTGACAAAGGAACACTAAAAGATTGTGCATCGAATTATGCAATTGCTCATGCTACTTCTGAACCCCCAATATGTTTCCAAGATTTTTCCTATTGTCTTGACTAGCATGGCCTTGACTAGCAAGGCCTTTTGAAAAGTTTATGGTTTTTTTATCAAGCAAGGCTGTTTTGAGATCAAAGACTTCCAATAAATGGTTCACAACATGCGATGTGGATGGCTAAAAAATTGAAAGGTGAAATTGCAAAAAGTATAATTTTGGATCTTGACTACAGATAAAACAAATCTTGAAAATCAGTTCAGCGCATTTTTGATTTTTCATGATCTGATCAAAGTCTACGATTTTTTCTTAGAACAACTTGTGTACCAATTTGAGATCAACATTGAAATTTTACAAAATTGAAATTTTGGTAAGCAATAATATAAACAATAATTACCCTGTTAAATATGATCCTTTTTTGAAGAGTTTCATTGGGCTTTTTCTGTATGTTGCTCTTCTTTACAACTCTTTCTGGAAAATCAGAGTTGCAAGAAGAGCAATGGAAACTTCTTATGGCATTTTCTTTGCCACAATGGGTGCAAACCTGCAGTAACATAAACATGTAAGATATCAGTCAACACTGGAGAGTATTAAACAATTAGAGCTAGAATAAAATGAAAATTGTTATTATATCAAGACATGCACAGTAGAATGGAATAAAATTAATAAAGTGTCAGTTACCTTTCCAATTTTTCTTTTCCTTTTGCTTGAATCTGCAAGGCAAAAAGTTGTACATTTCTCACATTTTTTTCTTTATAAATTCATTAAACACAAGCAAGACCAGTAAGATCAGATAAAAATACTGGATCACATTGGTCTTTTTGCTCCATGATTATAAGTGACCTCATGGTAAAATCATTGTTTGCAATGTTCTTAAAATAGGGCATTACAATGAGATGTTAGCAACATGCAAGAGATTTACAGTACGATGTTTAACACACTGAGACATTTTTTGCATAAATATTTTTTAAGAAAATTATGGTATGTTGCAAGTTTGGGAAAGAGCCAATTTTACCAAATATGTACATTAATTGTCTATTTATAAAATGTCTGCACAACAAACTGGATCATAAAAATCAACCATAAATACCCCACATCATGTGATAAACATGTTCATCATCAATACTACTTTGTATGTATCCATAAACTTTTATATCTATGCCAGTTCATGAATCTTTTGACTGGCACCGATTGAGAATCTACAGTGGGTCTTAAAATTGAGATTTTCTGTCTGCAAGGAAATACAGTACCTTATACAGTATATACTGTATACAGTGCATATTAACATACAAACGGAATAAGAATACAGAACATCAATTATCAATATATGTTAAAACAAAGAAGAAGACGTTAACAAAAGACAACTCGTTTCTTTTGCGACTTGCTTTGCCTGTTCATGCAGACTATTCAAGCTAAATGGTATACTTTTACTGCAGCTCTTAATTTTACAAAGTCCATCTATTCATATGACGTAAGATTATTTCATTCTACTTGATGTCAAATATTAGTTGTATCTAACTTTGTTTTTCTTTTTAATTGGTACAGGAATTTGCAATTTAAGTTTAGTATTAATATTCTCTCCTTTATATATATTTGTTTTCAGTTGCATTGTTGCTAATTCTAGAGTTAGTACATAAATCACAAGAGACTTTTTAGCCTTGAAATAGTTTTTGTGAAGTTTAAGTTCAATTTTATGTATTTCTGTTCCGACTTTCTTTGGTCTTGCATCCTTGAAATAATTTCTACTGTCTTTTGCATGCATCATTTTTCCATCTCAACCATGTCATATCACCAACTAATGGAGAAAAAGATCACAGAGTATTGATTTTTTATGTAAAATCTTTATACTGATTTTAGAGGATTTTAAAGAAGGGGGTAAAAACGTTGTCTTCTTCTAGCGTCGCCCAGTCATAGGTGTAGGAGACAGGGGGCTGGGGGGGGGNTTAGGACTCTCCTCACACAGAACAATACGCATGGGCATTTCACCTCTTTCAAGAGTTATGAGACATAGATTTTTAAACAGATACTAAAGACTTTCAATCCCATGGCATTAGATGTGGAAACGATAGCTCTCACCCATGAAAAATTGCATTTTCTCTGTTGTTCTGAGCGAGGAGTCCTTTAAGATTTGATCAAGTATTTTTAGCCTTTTTCAGTCATCTTGCAACTATCAAGTTTTTGTAAACTTGAATTTACCAATTTTTCCAGTGCTCGTAAGAACGCGAGAAAAATCACAAAAATACTTCTATCTTTTGGCTGTCAAGCAAATATTGATTCATTCCAATCCATTTAGTACTCTTGATGCCATGAATTTTTTAAAATTGGGAACATTTTTCTGGCTCACCCGGTAGTCAATATCAGTCTTCAAAAATTTGTTAACCACATACTGGTGCATCCATACAATATCACTCCAAGAACATTACATGAAAAAAGTACTGCAGAATAAATGTTACTCTGATGTCAATATTTTGAACCTTTTCTTATTCATTGGACTGCATAAGAGAAGAGACTGTCCCAAAGGCTGATGAAGTTGATGAGCTGATAATACAATAATATAATGAACATACAGATATGATAAACGAACATACTAACCGACATGGCAAGTCTTCTCGATGCCCAAAATATTTCATGTTTCCAGTGTCAGCTATCTGAAAATATATGCAGTTAAATAAGGTGACTATAGAAGCTCCTAAAAATGAAATCATGAAAATAAAAATGCACCAAAGAGTCTAATGCTGCCCTTACTATTGACAAATTGCCTGATGGCTCAGAAGGAACCTGCAGGAAAATACTATGTGTGTTACGCCAAATATCTATGGCCTGGAGCGAGGTCAAGAGCAATGGTAGAAAAATAGGCCTAATTGTTAGACAATTGGCGTGGCTTAACACATTAGCTTAACACATTAGACATTTAGTTGGCCTAAATTAGCTTATTAGCTAATTTTTTATTAGCCATTTTTTTAAAGGAAATTGATAATAACACTAGCTTGGCAAAAACAAATTTCCATCCTAGGTAGGGAAAGCTCAGTAGTAGTGTGGTGCAGTTGACTACCAATATGAAGGTTGGTCGTTGAGTCTCCACCCTATCAAAAGCAGATTAAATGCGCTACGTAGACGAAGGAGAGACACCAGTTCTCTGCATTTCCAGGCAGAATCATGAAATTTGGTCACATCAAGAGGAACAACGAGGACAATGCTTCAATAACCTCAGCTTCTCAGTGTCCCGAAACTACTTAATATCAGGTAGAAGCATAGAAAGAAAGAAAAAAGCTATTTACCAAGCAAGTCTCAATGCACTGCTATCATATCTCTCATGTTTGGAGTTCTAAGATATTTGACATCTTGATGTGCCTAGCCATTGAAAATGCAATATTTGATGGATGAAAGGAATTACTAGCATTTACAAATTAGTTTACTCCTTACCAAAATGTCATCTTTCTTTACAGCATCTTCTTTGAATTTGGGCTTCTGAATTTCAAATTTAATCTTCTTTGCCACTTCAGAACAGTTGTTGATACATCCATTTTCAAACTGGACTGTAATAAAAACAGGAAACATTTATGGAAAGTGATAGTAGTCTCTTTGAGCTTTGATCTCATTTATATGTGCAGTCTTCCTTTCCTTGCTTTAGCTCTAAATGAATACAAAAAAACGCATAAGTTCTTGTGCACAAAACATATTGCATGCGCTCCGCAAACTTACAGTACTTTCCAGTCTGGACAATTCAAATGTTTCATCCTTTTTGGAATGAAAGATTTTGCTGTTTTCAGACTTTGGATACGAAAAACCACAGAGGCAAAAACATTTCCCCTTAGGACATATCTTCCGAAACAAAGAACTTCAATTATTATCAACATTAAGAGGAAACATTTTCAGGAGGGTGCCAATTGCGGAGCTTGGCTTGAGCCACTGGCTGGAGCAGCAGAGCCATTTTATATCTTTTTCTCTAGCTCCTCTGCAGCCAGCTGCAGCCAGCATTGGCCAAGCTGCGGCCAAACTCTGAGCGCTGGTAGAAGGATTCAAGATCAACAAGTTTCTTTGCAATTTTTTTATTAATTTCTGCGACACTGATAATGTTTTCATGAATTGTCTACTAGACTAGACTGCTACTACCTTTCAGTAAAGATCATTGATTTAATTAAATGATATACTGTACGTATTTTTAACAAAGATCTGGAGCTGGTAGACGTATTTCATTAAATTTTTGGGTCATTTTGCTACCAAAAGTAGTTGCAGTTACGTTTTTGCATATCGGTTTCATAAAGAAACTGTTTTCTGAGCCTCAGCACCCTCCTCCGTTTTCAGGCCAAAGCTGCCAGGGTGCATTCCATACACTTAAAATGTCAAATTGAAGATTTTGCCTTGCATAGGGAACACGTTATCCATGCAATCTTAGAAATGACAATAGCCCATTGTTTTGAGACAAAAGAATCCGTAGAAATTCCCTGCCACGCAGGAAAAAACTTTGGACTGAGCAACATTAATGCCTGAAGAAATTTTCTTGCTGTAGTGGCCCAGACTGCATTCTTTGTTTCTTGTGCGGAGAAGTGTGAACTGAAGATGAAAACGATAGGAGAACAAAAGGCTCTATTGATTTTTTAAAGATTACGCGGAGAACTGTTCGCCGCGAAACAGCAAAGAATAAGAATGCAGTCTGGGTAGTGGCATGAAACTGAAATCTGATAGAAATAATAGAACATTATGATTTAATTCAATTTCAATCGATCCATTGTTTTCCCTCTCCTGGTGTTGTTATCATTCAAAAATTAACTTGATTGTCAAATCGCTCGATCAATCATGTCCATGACAAATCATGACATAATACTTAATAGTTATAAAATACATAAAAAATAGAAACAAAAACTACCAACAATAAATTACAATCCAACACAATACAGCACTCGACATCTCTCTCTTCTCTCTGGCATCAGGCCTAAAAGGTTTTGGCCTAATTGAATGAAATATAGAAGTTGTGAATTTCTATATTGTTGTGCAACTATAAAATTTAAAGTAGCAATAAACGGCTAGAAATTTCATACCAATCTTTGGACATAAAGTTGAATCGATCTCACTGTGTACTCTTCTCACTTTTGCCAACATTTTCTCTTTTTATTCTCCAAAGCTATCAACTTTGCTTGTCGGCCATGTGGAGTTACCTCGTTTTCATCCACATAATTTTCCATTTGCTCCTCTCAGCTACCATTTGGATATTTCTGCCCCGCAGCTTCCACTAAAGGGACGGGCCCCAATCTCGTCCCCAGAGTGAGTTATCCCCTGGGGGAGGGTACTTCACTATAAATTCATAAAGGGGTGTGCGCCACCAGGATTTCTGTTATGAGCCAATCCCAGAATATAGGTCAGATATTGATACCCAATCCCAGAATTTTGAAGAAGTAACAAAGAACGGCGAAAGAACGGATTTCCTCTCAGTTATGGCCACAAGCAGAACGAATCTGTTCTGAATCAATGGGGTGGGGACATTCAACACCCATTGCCAGAATTTTTAGTATGACAGTTAACCCAAATCCCAGAAAATTCCAAGTGAAAGTATACCCCATTCCCAGAATTTTCGGGCCAAAAATTACCCAAAACTGGCGCACATCCCCGTCTGACCCGATGGTGAAGTACCCCCCCCCCGGTGAGTTATCATCTTTGAAAATTTTATTCAAAGAAAAATTAGAAAAATTCACTTACTCCGGCATCAAAAATTCACTTGCACCTTCGAACGATCGAATTTCGAATGTTTTTGTCAGCCAGTGCCAGTGCCAAAATAGCCAGTGCTATTTTGTCAGCCAGTGTCAACAGAGCGATCGAATTTCGAATGTTTTCGTCAGCCAGTGCCGTGCTTTGCACAGAATGTACGCAAGTTCGATCGCCCTGTTACGGTTCGATGGTGCAAGCATAGGGAGAAAGTGAATTTGACTAGACTTGCATAGAAAAAGTGGCAGATTTTTGCGTTTCAAACATTGCAGACGAAGAAACAATGTATTGGAAAGTGTAGTTCCCATAAGTTCCATCATTGAGGAACATTTTGACATGTTACCTTACGAATTTAGTTTTTGGATGGCGGATTACGAGCGAAGACAAAACAGTTTATTTATTTTTTATACATTCTGCTAAAGATTTACAATACAGATTTACTTAATTACTATACTTAAAGCTATTCTACTCTACTACAAGGAGAAGAGTTTCAGTCCTTGTACTATTATATAGTACTGCATTAGTTACTTCACATCAAACTCTCGTATTCGAACAATTATGTAGTACAGAAGTCAATAAAGATAAAGGAAGCCGTAGAGAGGTGCAACAAATAAGACACAAAGGTACTACAATTATCTAGTATTTTTTGAAGTTTTACACTTATTATCGTTCCATCAACCGCCTGGGCTTGCTGTGGTTCCCGCTCAAAAATGGCCTCTTAAAAATATTTCGATTTTCCGACCCGAGGTTGCGTTTGGAGTCGATGCTCGGTGGTTACTACACCAATTTAAAGACGGAAACAAGTTTACAAGAAACAACTCATCTGCGAGTCTTATAACGCAATTTGGGGCTTGATACCGTGGGGTAAAATTTTGGGCTAGTTTGCACTTTAGCGGACATACTTTTAACAATTCTCCGTGTGTGAATTTTTTGTACCGATTTTGAATGGAAAATGCATCAGTACAGCATAGGTTCCAAATCTTTAAATCGGCATAAAAAGGTCAGTGTAAAATCCTATGACCTATTTTTTCTAGTTGAATGACTTGAAAGAAACTTTAGCTACTTACCTATAATTCTACCATTTGACTTTAAAGAACTTTTGAATAGTTTTCTAAATAAAACAGCGTATTTTATATTCTAATTCATTTGAGGATGTGACGTCATTAAATTTCTAAATCATAAACCAGAAGAGTGGTAGACTTTTGCTTGATACCATATTGTAAACATCCATAAACTATGGTTTTCTTCGAAATTATTTCATATTGCGTCAAACAGATTAGACCTTACGATTGTTTGAAGCTTGTGGAAATTTTTTTTGACCTCTTGAAAAAGAAGAAACACACAGTAAATCTGAAAGCCTGAAAATACGGAAAATTCCTGAAAAGTCCAGCGGTAGAATTGTAGCAAAACAACTGAAGTTTCTTTGAAGCCATTTTTGGTTCAAAGCAATAGGTCATTAAACTTTACACCAACCTTTTTAAAGATTTGGAACCTATGCTGATCAGTACCAAGATTAAAGTATACCTATTGAACCAGCAGGAGCTTGGGGGCGGCAGCTCCCACAAATTTATAACGAAGCGAATTCATTGATTGCCCGTTCCTCGTCCAGTTTTAGGCCACATTCAAGTCATCTGACAATACGATTCAATTCAACCTCTACTTTCCTTGGAAACTGTGTACCCCACAGTGCATTTGTCCCAAATTTTGGTCTGCTCCATCTTGAGCGGTACCTCCAATTTAAGCGAGGTAAATGGCCGCGGCATGTCAAAATTCGACGGGAAACTACATTCTTTACCCAATACAACCAACAACCACAATTTGATATTTATCTCCAAAAATTGGGAGAATAACGAGCCATTTTGTTTTGGAAGCTGCGGTGAAAAATTTTCTTATTTTCAACTTAGGCCCAATTTGCACCCCAAACAAATCGTGCTTATTTTCACATTAAACGCACTTGCTAACCCCGGATTACTGTTCAAATACCTCCAAAACGGTTGAGATCCACAAAGTGTTTGTTTTAGTTTCTCGCTTTATCTATTTCAGAATTAGCGCTAGAGCAAAAGCCGTTTTTCGTCGATTGGCGTTGCCTAGCAAACTGCAAATTCATGATGGCTGCTAAGCTGTCCTTAATTTGGACAGATTCATCCAAGTGTACCAGGGTGTTCATTCGGCTTCGCGACCAGCGTATCACGTCAGAACACCCTGGGAACGAGGTTGGTCCTAAGTTGAAGTCTAGCCTCCTATTGACAACAACAGATACCCTTGGGAACGAGGTTGGTGTACCATAGCCTACGTATAGGCTCGGCAGCAGCTTCTAAGAACTTTAATTACCCGAGTAGTTATAGAACTTAATCGTAGTATAATAGTTATATCAAATACAGTCAAACCAAACCAAATTTAGTGAAACTAAGACCATGATAGTTGCTACCTAATTCCTACCAATTGATCGCTAAAATCTTCAGAAAAGATCATTTTTTCAAATGTGCCTGCAGATATTCGCTGGATTTGAAAATGTGCCTGCGAGCGGCTAGCCTGCGTGCAGACTCAAACCTCCACGAAGGAGGAAAGTCTTTAATCCTTCGTGGAGGTTTGAGTCTGCACGCAGGCTAGCGAGCGGCGTGCTCACGCACTTTGGCGATGCCTGTCCGGGATTCTGGGTCCACCCCAGACATAAGACCAAAAACTCTAGAGTACCTCCGGGGAATCAAACTGACCAGGCAGAAAACACAAGAAAAATCGACACGAAGTTTAGGGTAAGACGGGGTAAAGTGAACTATTTTGGAGGTTTTTCAAGGATATCCTAAAAAGATTGTAGCTGAGGGCAAACTTTTGAATGTTGTTTTGACATTATGTCTTTGGGTCAGTTTATCCAGCAAAAATATTTTTTT
>REGL01000774.1:115674-135384 GCA_004194395.1 Aurelia aurita complex sp. Pacific | reverse complement strand
ACCCCCCCTGGGTTTGATTTTTTCAAAATTTTTCATGAATTCCTTCAAAAATAATTAATTTTGTTTGTCAATTTATTTTACATCGATTATCTACACAATATATTGCTAAATAAAACTTTACAAAGTACACTGATCTGGTTTAAATCGGATGAAAATTAAAATGCCACCATTTTGAAAAAATCAAGATATCATCAACAAAATTCAGTTCAAAGAGAAATGTGTAATTCGAAAGATTGATTGAGCCCTAGCCCTATGCTTGATTCAGCTGGTTCTCTCAAAAATTCATACCTTACCTGAATAATTCTTTTGACATTTCGTTCATGTGTGGAGATTTTACTTTTGATTGTCAATGACAGATCTTGCAATATCGCTCGTGCAAGGAAATACTTCTCTCTTTCCTAAAGATTAAGATAAAATCATGCCTTTAATACTTTGCATACAACATAGCATAGGAATGACATACTGGGCGTCCCAAACAAAAAACGCAACAGATTTGAAAACTCTTAATGCAAACTGTTTCATATTCATTAGCAAACAATTATTCTTATTCAAATCTGCAATAATTGCTGCTTATCGCATGCGCGTAGCAGCCATTTAGACGGGTTGATTGACATTCCTGTGTCGATCGCGGTGTATGTTTGTATGGATGCAAAAACCAAACAACAACAACAAAAGAATTCCTAGCATCGTGCTTGCTGACTGCCTACCATAGAAATGCTGCCCACCCACCACCGGATGCAAGTTGTTGGCTATCGTTCATTGCGAGAAGAAGAAGGGAATTTTCACGGACTCTGGTACGTATCAAATCATTTTTTACATCTCATTTCATAGAAAAAAAGGGAGGATTTCTCTTCGTGCACTCTGTTGTGTTTACAATTTGTTGTTCTGCAGCGGACAGGTTCCGGGAAGATGTCATCAACGAAGGCCTAGACTAGGCCTACCTAAGCATTTCTTATTACACTTTCACAAATAAACAGCAATGACCTGCCCTTTGTGGCAACAAATGAATCGTATAAACCCATTGTGGTATTGCCACTTGTAGCAACAAAAGCCAATATATCAGAAATTCCCACTGAGGCACCTAAACAACAGTGACTTTCCCATTGTGGAAAGAAAAAGTGAATCACCCATTTGTGGTTATAAACAGTGAATTGCCCATTATTGTAATGATTCACCATTCATTCCCTTGCATACAGCACTTAAAGATTTTCACAGATAACAACCATGCAATTTTCATATTAGATGGGTACATGGTATCTATTATTCACAATACAAACTCAGGGTTTTATGTAATCTTTTAGTAGAGTATTGTTGCACTTTAGAACAGTAGTTTTCTTTTTGCTTAAAACTGCAAACATCTAGTGCATAAATGTTCCATGAATTTTTTTAGAACAGAAGAGATAATTTCCCATTGCATAGAAAATCACAAGAGAGGATTGCAAAAGAAAGATAATTGAAAGGATCTTTCAACCATGA
Organism: Aurelia aurita complex sp. Pacific; assembly: GCA_004194395.1. NCBI lineage: Eukaryota > Metazoa > Cnidaria > Scyphozoa > Semaeostomeae > Ulmaridae > Aurelia > Aurelia aurita complex sp. Pacific. The sequence goes on along the minus strand of REGL01000774.1, from coordinate 133,908 downwards.
TTCTTTGCACCTGAAAGAATTTTGATTGGCTTCTTGATTAATTTTTCCCCTCCTTTAGCACAGATTTTTCTTGTCAGTATATTTCTGTTATCTACTCAGTTGGAATATATGTACTTAAATCGGGCTTTCCAGCCACCATACCTTGCATGTGCCATCTTTTTATTGGTGGTCATTTTTGTGGACTGTAAAAATGGCAAGAACGAAAAGACCACACAATGGTGTGTTCACAAACCATGCTCCTTGCAAAGGCCCCTTTAATGTTGCCATATGACCATGCACATATACATCTCATAAACAAAAGCTTAATATCTCATGTATTTTTTTGCAGAAGTGGAAGATAAATTATTAATTTGTGACAGCCCATGTAAAGATTAACACAGCATTGGATCACATTCTGCATATCAGCTGTTCATATTCCTGTAACAGTTTGCACAGCATTGGATCAGTATTTGTTTCTTTAACCATTGCCATTCAAAGACCAACGCAGCATAAGAAAGTTATCTTACAAATTAGTTATCTGGATGCACATTCTTACAAAGACCAAAAAGCATTGGATCAGCATTGCTTCTGTGACCATTCTTCACACCTTGCGACCTTTTAACTTTGATACAAACTGTCACCAGATGAACTTTTGAAGAATTGTTGGGTCAACTGTTGTGCATCATATACCCCCAAGACTTGCTTTCATTTGAGGCAAAGTACAAAGCCTCTTATTTGACACAGAATTGAAAAGGGGAACACTTTGTGTGTTGCCATCATGTATCAAGTTGTTTGGATATTATCGAAGAGGCTGATTAATGCAGATGGAAGCAGATAATTGACATTCTGAGCTAATTACAAAGAAATTGTCAAAGCTACTGTATTACTACTAAAACATCAAACCATTTTTACTTGAAAATACTAGTGTTGCTCTATGCCCAAATGAGAATTCCATACACTATTGAGGTACCACCTAGGGGAAAGAAAGCCTTGCAGTCCAAGAAAGTACAAAATGAACTGACATTGATTAACTGAGTCTTAAAATTGCAATTGAAGACTTATTATCGCATTGAGTTTTAATGAGTATTATAGTTGCGTAATGCAGTCTTGAAATTTACAAACAGTTCTCATAGTTGTTTTGATTGTTTTACCTTAAAAAGCTGCCATTTAACTTGGTTTCAAACACATGCTCCAAAATATCCACTCTGACATTTATTCTTTTGACAATCTGCGGAATGTTATTTATCAATAATGCTATAAGCAACACTTACTTAACTGCGTTAACAGCTAGTTAGATTATATTTTTGATATGTTATCCAATATTTTCCGTGACTTGATTGTAAAGTTAAAAATCAGCAAAGTTCAAATTGCCCCTAGCTCAAAACCAGAGCTGCTGCATTACCAATGGTGAATTACAATGTCAAATTAAAAACATGACAATTTCTGCAATCCTTGAGCATTGCTGACAAACACACAAACACACAAGTTAATTGAACATTAAACAGACACTTTCACAATAAATATCTCTAACAGAGTTATGCTTCTTTTAGTGCCCATGATGGTTCCTAATTTTTTCTAAAATGACTAGGTCATTATTAGAGTTATACTCTCAATTTAAATAAACACTGAGAGCTCCCTCGAGACTGGATAACTTGTGAATCAGCAAGGGATCCGTTTGTTACAGTTTCTTAATCAAGTGGTGTGCTTGTCGGTAATCCTGCGAAACTGCAGACATTGCCACGCTTTTAATCTTGTAGTGTATTTAGCACTAATGCTGGTGGTGGCTCTGGTTTTGCCCTGGCAACAAATTTGAAGTTTATTGATTCTTAACTTTGCAACAAGTCACCAAGAATATTGAAAAATATATCAAAATTTAATCAAATCATTGCAAATTTAGAAAAAATTATCATTTGATTATTAATTTGAAACAGTATGCGTGATAGTTTTTCAAATCTGTTGCGTTTCTTGGGACACCTGGTACACGAAGAAAAAATGAATCCACTGCTTAAAAAATTCGAATTGGAGGGTCCCTGGAGCATCTTATGAAATCCCCAAATACGGAGTGCGACAAAAAGAATAGCTACCGAGTGTCCCAATAAAAAGTACTCCCGTTGGAAAAATTGCCGAAATTCGATTATCCAACCAATCATAAAGTTTTCTTTTTGAAAGGGTGGAAGTTTTCATCGCTTAAGACTGATGTTACCAGCAACTTACCTTTGAAAATGCACATGTACACGCATAGCATACTTTATGCAGAGCTTCGGTATTGAAATCACATTTCCGGATAGTGTGTGCGATGATGTTGCCAAAGCTTGGCAGCAAACTCTATAAGAAAGACTCATTCAGATCCATAGGTAGTGACTGAAGAATGCGCACTATGAAATAGGCTGCAAATCTTCGCAAAACTTAAACATCAATCGCGTAAAATTTCATGGCTCTTTTCTTTCAAACATTCACATGAATTGCTCAAAGGGAACTTTAGTTAGCCAACAAGGATAGATTTTGTAGCACAATAGCATCAGTTACTTTGATTGACACCTCAATTAAAAGCAATTAGCGATCAAAGACAAAGGAAACTCCCTCAACCAGTAATTCCAAACAAACAAAGCCACAGAAGTTTCTCTGAAACCCAGGTAGCTAGCTCGCTTGTTGTGCATTCCAGAAATTGTTTTTAAGAGCAAACAGCAGCAGATATTGAAATAAGAAGGATATATCTACACATCTACCTCGGGTATTTCATTTGTTTGGTTCAGAAGCTGAGCAGTAAGTGTTTTAATTACACCCAAAAAATAAAAGAATTGAATCGCCTTCCAGTCGGATTCTGAACCAAACAAATTAAATTCCCGAGGCAGATTTGTCGATATATCCTGCGTCTTTCGATCTATGCTCATGTTTGCTCTTAAAAACAATTTATGGAATGCACAACGAGCTAGCTAGCTACCTTGGGTTCAGAGAAACTTTTGCGGCTTTGCTCGTTTTGAATTACTGGTTGAAGGAATTTCCTTTGTCTGCAATCGCTAATCGCTTTGAATTGCGGTGTCAATCAAAAGCAACTCATGCTCTTGTCTTACAAAATCTGTCCTTGTTGAACTAGACTACGCCGTTTTATTTCTGCTACTCTTGAAGTTGTAATGTTATCAAAGTGCTAATCGCAAATCATAATTTACTTACTACCATATTGCAGACCTTCATGAACTTGAATATTTTTGAAAAGGTATTTATTTTCATTTTATTATTGTCAAATTTATGGTGCACTTAATGTTTGCTGAAGATTCAGACACCTCCTTTCATACTGCCTTTTCATAAAACGTAAAAAGGTTTTAATTCTGACGATAATGACGCTATAAAACATGCTCTTTCTAAAATTATGGCAAATTAAGTGAAAGTTCCTAATTTGAAAGAGAAGTGGAAAGGTTTTAAATGATAAAGTTAAGAGTTTGCAAAAAATCGCAGCAAAATCTGAATTATGCCGAAGACAATAAATCAACTTTTCTTGCAACGGGTATCTCATAAGAAAGCACCCCTGTTTGTTTTGCTGGATACTGATTTTAAGATGTATCATTCAAACGGCTTTTCAAACTGAAATCGAGAAACTTTAACAAAACCTTTATCAAAATGTACCTTTATTAACAAAATCTTTAGAAACTCGACCGCTATTTTTCGACCGATTAAAGGCTGTTTGCAGATCAAGGACTTTCATGAGATTGAATGCTTGTACCATTAGGCGGCCGAAAATTCGAAAGAAAAAATGGCCAAGTATTTCTACCGGGCGTCCCAAAAAAATTACTCCTGTTAAAAATCACCAAAATTGATTATCAAACCTTTGATGAAATTTTCTTTTTGAGTTGCTTTGTAAAAGACCCACAAATATTCACAGGTGATAAAATTTCTGCTTTTGGCGTAGCAAGGTAGGAAATTTAAACGCTGAAAAACGTTATGTTGAGCTATAGTTTTTAAGCAAAAGACTCAATCTTGCCTAAGAGTCAAAAATTTCAGATTTCTTATCATCAATAAATTCTCCAAAAGATAATGCACATTTATTTTTGTCATTTATGACCATAGTAGAAGTTTTACACGCACAACGAAATTGATTTAGCAATCATCAGTGCTTTTTTGCAGTATGATTCAAAACCAGGTAGCCCTAAAAAGCGCTAAATTTTCTCATTTTTAAACCACTTACAAGATTAGCTATGTCTTGGAAAATAATTTGGTCCTTGATCTACTTGACAAAAAAAGAAAATTGAAGATCGGCCGTGTAATCAAATTTTGGTGATTTTTCAAACGGGAGTACTTTTTTGGGACACCCGGTATTTGAGATCTTGACCATATATCATAATATCAATATTTCAAATCCAATTTGTGCATGATTATCATCACCTGTCAAAAGTAGGCCATTTTCAGTGCACTGGATAAAGAAATAGAAGATTGAGAAATTAGACATACCTTAGCATAATGTTTCCCGATGCTCAATAGTACAGTCATTATCTTCAAAACTGAATTCAATTCAAGCTACAAAGAAATATTAGAAATATTGGTATAGACATAAATGAACTGGATTCAAATACACTGTGCAATTTGCTTCTGTTTGGGAGCCAAGATCTAAACATAGTTGAAAAGAAGCAACAATTTCTTTCATTGAATCAACAAAGCGTTTTTAATTCAAAACGTAGAACGTAAACAGCAGCACCCCTCCCCCTACCTTTGTTAGATTTATCAGGGTAACTTGGTACCAAATAGTCAATAAAATGTATATATTTTTATCCACATTGGATCCCAAATTTTGAAAATCTTAAGTTTTCTTCATCATTTGGAATTTGGTACCAAGCTACCTTACATTGTTCCTTTTGCTTGTTAAAGTATTATAATTGTAAGTGCCATCAAAAGTAGAGACCAGATGGCCTTGTGTCCTTTCCTGCTTTGGATGGCACAGTAACAAGTAATCTTTTGTGTTTTAATTGTTTTGATGATGATATTAAAAAAAAACAATATTAGAATCAGAAAAGCTCATGTTAAAGGCAGTCTGTCATGCACCTGATTTGGTGATAAGGAAAATACAAAGAAGGGGAAAATTGAATGTCTCCTAATCTTAGTGACTTTCTACGGCCGTAGAAAGTGCAATCGATCAGCTCCTTTGCTTCAAGCGCACAGATTCACAAAGACATCCATGAGCAATTGTTGAAGATCTTGTAAATGGACCGGTTTTTGGCCTGATCTATCAAGAAGTTCTTACTTCTAGATCTCTCACACTAGCTCCTCCATAGTAGTAAATAATGTTTTCCTCCACAAGGGAATGAAGCAGAACTGCGGTGTCCTATCACCCATGCTTTAACGGACCATAAAACTTACCGTGATAGGTAGAACTGATGGAAGGGCTTTGAAAAAACTTTCAAAATGGTGAAGGATGCTCTCCCAAGCACCAAGATCTTCTTTCGGCAAATATTGTAAATAGATATCTATATTCTGCAACAGGATCATAACACGATCATTCGAGCGTGATGAGAAATCCTGCAAAAAAGAATTTTCTATCAGAATATCAAAGGTCACTGAATACGATACCCTTTCAACAAAATTAATTTATGGAAATCACAAATGAGAATGGAAGGAAAAGCACCGATTTCACACAAAAAAATTCACCACTGATCTACAATCTTGGCCAAAATACTTGGGACAAATCATAAAATTGCACTACTTCGGTCTTTGATTACGTGGCCCCCGGTCCCCCCGTTTCAAAGTTGCTTGAATCAAACGCCTTTCGACCTTCTCAACATTGAAGAAGGAGGGAGGGGGATTTGGAGACTCTAAATGTATGTTTTCTTCTCGATATTTTAGGAAACATCATGAGGACACTGAAATTTGCCTGTGTCCCAGCTTCTTTTGGCCAGGATTGTAACATTTCCTCTGTGTCATGAACACTTGACGAACACAATGTCAGTTCTTTTTTCGCCAAATATGGTTTGATAAACGCCCCACATTTTGTTGATTCAATGGGTCAACAAAGGAATATCGATTTAGTTTTCATAGGAATCAAAGATAACATTTGCGTGAAATCAAGGCTAACTAGGGAAGAGGTCAAGACTCTTTCTTCATTTCATCAAATTGGAGCCGAGACCGTAGGTCTGTTTTGTTGAATTTTAGGGACCAAACGTTAAGTATCTGCTAGGGTGGGCCAGAGGGAATATGGATGGGCCGCGAAATATACCGGGTGTCCCAAAATGATGTATTATTGTTTGATTGCTTACATGTCCATAACCAATGAACCTATTTTCAAAACCTTTGTTTTATTTGATTGCCTAAAGGCTAAATTGTATTTTCAGATGTTGGTTGCGGTTTTACCACGACGTTTTCATGTCGAAAAGAAGATCGATAAACTTGCTCAAATTCAAGCCTTCGATGGCATGAGAAAGAAACGGCCTATTTTTCTAGTCAACATTTCAGATGTGATACAAAAGGTTGAACTCATATTCTCGTATTCGTATTCTCTGAATTCAGTATTAACTGAATTCGTATTCTCTGAATGCCATATATTCTATGAACGACATATAAGTTCAGCCTTTTGCATCGCATCTTTAAATGTTGACCGGCAAAGAAGGCCGTTTCTTTTTCATCCTATCTGAGGATTAAACCACAGCCAACATCCTCAAATACAATCTAGCCTTTAGGCAATCGGATGAAATGAAGTTTTTGAAAATCGGTTCATTGGTTATGGACATATAAGCAATCAAACGATAATACATCATTTTGGGACACCCGGTATTCCAACAAATTCAGTGGGCTACCAAATCATTTTTGCAGTATTGGGTGGGCCACGAAACAAATATATTCATTTATACTGCAAAATTCATCAACACATGACTTTCTCAACAATGATACAAGACCTGTTTGGTGACAAAGTTTAAAAATAGTATATCTTTTTTGTAGCTAGTCGTCTTCGGATTCTGATAGATGTGCTTGCTTTTTGGGCAATAAACATTTGTACGAGATGTGAATACTAAACTGTGACACTGTTAATAACTCATATTTCAAAGAGAATTTCATATAATTCCGCTAGCGTTGAAGTTTCTTACGCACAGAAACAAGAGTTTATCTTCATTTTATTTTTACCAACACCTCTTTGTTACAGTCCACGACATAAGGATAGGCCATAAAAATTATCCTGCATGCCCAGTGGGCCACAAAATGGTTTATTTCTTTCAGGTTGGGCCACCAATTTTTGAGAAAATTTCCATTCTCCCTTCGGCCTGCCCTAGCAGATGCTTTAAGGGGATGGGTCATGTAAAGTAAACAAACTTGTTTCGAAACGACGATTTTGCAGTTTTTTGATAGGCAATATCACACAGATTTTGCACTATTTTTCTCAAAATGAAAGTGCTATTTGGAAGATGAACTCTTGAACTTCAGAGAGAAACAAACGAAACAACCATATGTTGTAAGATTGCAAAGACATTGATGGATTTTTAGAAGTAACTTTATTGTGGATTCACCCCATCCACCAAAATCTGTGCAGAACACCATGGGTGCGTGCCGGCATGTGCGGGCAACAATATAGATTATAAAGATAACAGATTTGTTTACGGTTACGTGACCCGGCTCCTTTAATGACCGGTTCCTTACTTGTGATTAGAAAATCTATGTGCAAATTAGAAGAGGAAATTAAGTAAAACTACCTGAAGAACACTGGTCAGAGGAGCCAGTTCATCAAGCATATCAAAATCTGTCAGTGAAGATACAACTGCTTTGAAGAACTCCTTGTCTGGAAGAAGAAATAGATATAATCCAGATGGATAAAAATGCTTTGGCAAACAACAACAACAGCATAAATACGCCACCGCAGCGAACGGCGGATGCTGTTGTTGTTGTAGCCATGCTGTCATTACGAACGAGTGGCCTAAGAGAGTTAGGACTATTAATTCGTCTTGCAGAGGCAAAACAAATCAAAGAGTCAAAGTGAGAAGGATTACTTTATATCTTAGCAATTGTTCGCACGAATAACTTCCACACATCCTATATACGCGTTATTAGACCAGGATCTGCAACAACAAAATCATTATCATTGCCTTGGGTATATGATAGCGTTTCAGGAGGATACCAGTTCAAATTTGCTCTTTCAACAAATATTCAAATATCAACGCATTCTACATTTATCCTATGATACCATTCATTTACAAGACGCCTCGACCCAAGTTTGAAGAATCATTGCAGCAAACGCACGTACATTATAATAATAAAAGTTGATTTTTCTGAAACAGAAAAGATAGGAGATTTTTTGCAGTTCTTTTGTAGTAATTTTCAAAATAATAACCCCTTTCGGTAAATTTGAGAATTTCAAAAATAAATCCTGCAGACCAGCAGGAAAATGGCCTACAACGCACGATCAAATCTTTCAGATCTCTTTAAATACATTTAAAATCCCAAATGAAACGGAAACTGACATTATTATCGTACTTATTGCCCTGAAAGAGGGTATGAAAACAAGTAAAACTGACAAGAAGTTGCGCTTGTTATATCTCGAATGCCTTTGATCGTGTGTTTTAGGCCATTTGGCGACTGTTCTGCAATTCAGACTTTGTGAATCTTTCGAAGTTACTAAGAGACTACTACTTTGAAAATTCCAAAAAAATACGCAAAATACTCCAGTCTTTTAAGTAATAGAAACACAAGTTTGGTGATTCAAGAAGGTTTGCTGCGAAGATTCTGCAAACAGGGGGATATTTTCTGGGATACACTGCGTGGATTGATAAACAGAGTAACAGTTTACAAGCATTTTCAAATTATAGAGTCGAATTCACAAGAACTGATTTGCCTTTGACCTTACCCAATATCTCTGAACGAAAGAGTTCAGGAAAGAGGCCATTTGGTGCCAGTTGTACAAAAATACATCTGATAAACTGCTTTGCAATTGACATCGTAGAGCAGGGCTCTGGGAATGAGCTGAAAAGTATTTGAAGTTCAATAAGATTATTGTCTGTCTCAAATAAGATGTCACCTGTAAAAGCCCGCGAATAACAAAAAAAAAGTGTTTTGCAAAGGAATTTTGCGTTATCGCAGATCTCAGGTGACATCTAATTTGAGACGGACTTTGAGCATTTATGTCTTAAATTAGGGCATATGATCTTAGCATTAGGGCCTTATAACTTAACCTTGTAATATTTATTTTTAATATCTATCAGGGGTGGAAAAAATAGTGGACCACAGCACCAATGGTCCCAGAAATTTTTTCAGGCCTCCAGAAAGAAAGAGCAGGAAGGAAGGAGGAGGAATTGATGATGTGATTTTGTATGAAAATCTTAAATTCTCTGTTTTGCATTTTCAAACTAAGTCTTTAGTAAATTAGTGGGATGCTCTTCAATCAATACCATGCTGTCAACAAGGAATGGATTCTTTGTTGGAGCAACTAGCTGTCACAGAAACTTTTTCCAAGAATCTTTTGGTCCCAGAAATATACATATTTTTTCTACCCCTGATATCTATTTGTATTTCATATGGGAGAGTCCCTTAGAAAGTCTGTCCCAACTTAGATACCAGATAAAATGCCCGCGAATAACACGAATTAAAGTGTTTTGCATGAGTAATTCTGCGTTATTGCAAATCTCACGTAGCAGCTAATTTGAAACAGACTTAGCACGTGTGCTGAAGGGCCATCCCCTCCATAATAGCTTAGATTGAAATGTGAAATACAGTAAAAACCCGCGTATAAGAACCTACAATTTTGCAAGTCAGCCTAACTAGGTTCTTATGTCTTGGGTAGTTAGTGGGAAATGAGGCTGTTCAGGTTCTTAAATTGGTTCTTATTTTATTCATGGCTTTCCGGAATTTCTTTTCTTCGGATTCAAACTTCAGGCCTAATATTTACTGTCAGTTCACATCAGTTGAGTCTATGAGATAATATTCCCCAACAGAAATTTGAGGAAGAATCAGAAATGTTTATATAATCCAGAGAAAATCTTTCAAAAGCTACTCATCTGGTAATATAAAAATTTCTATTCTTCCACAAACTTCTGTTGTGAATAAGACCCCATGCTCTATAAAAATCAGAACCTATTTCAAATTCCAGGCTGAATGGTTCATATATAATTGGGGTTTAATTGCAAAATTTCAGCCTGTAGGTTCTTAATCCTCTAGGTTCTTATACGCGGGTTTTTACTGTATGTGTCATTTCAGGCCATATAAGTCAAAGAGAAAAGCACATACCATGTAGTATCGTCTGCAACAGCCGAAGAAAATGCTTTTCTGTAAACAGAAACAAAAGTGTATCATGATGGGTAGTTTTATGCTTGCATACCAAGTGCGCCCAAAGAACAAGGGCAGACTTTGTAATACAATAGCTACAGTTGCATTTGATTGACACCTCAAGTCACAGCGACTAGCGACTGCAACAAAGAAAATTCTCTCAGCCAGTACTTCAGAACAAACAAAGCCGCAAAAGTTGCTCCGAAACAAGTAGGGCAAACTATCGCCTTGTGCAAGCGAAAGGTGGTTTTTAAGAGAAGTTACGTGCTTATAACGAAAGAAGAAGGGTAAATCTAAAGCTCTGTCTGGCAGATTTGGTTTATTTGATTCAGAAACATAGCAGAAGGCATTGCGCCTCTTTTTGAAAATGCTCGTAGAGATTTATTTGGTCAGCTTGGAGACATCCTGGTATTGGACCGACCTTTCAGTTTTGGACATCGAGGCACTCGGTAACCTCTTGTTGTTTGGCGATGAGAAATTAAACATTGTCTCAAACAGAATGACTGTAAAAGCTGCAATTTCGTTCATCGAGAAAACAAAGCGGCTCCATTAATTTTCTCTGCATGCTAATTATCCACCCTGTGTAGCATCCTTTTTTTGGCTTTCGTCTGTTGCATTTCTATGTGTCCAATTGTTGCTGTGTTGTTATTTCCTTGGTTTTTATCTGTTTATGTCATTGACAAAGTTATCATATCATTCCTTTCCACTAGCTCGTGTTAAAACAAACGGCTTAAGAGTAACCCGTTTTTAAAGTGAGTCAATGGAAACGCTAGCTTTGTTCGTTTTCTGTTGTTTCCACTGGTCCTTTTCAGTCATTTTATCTTTTCGTCGTTTCAACTTTAATTTGAAGGGCCAACGATATAGCATGTTGTTGCTGATGCAGCTGGGGTGAAAGCTATCCGTTTAATGCGTTTCCACTAACCAACAGGTGGATTACAAGATATCCCGGTTAAAATTGGTCCACCCTGAGACACGTTTTCAAACTTGTCCGTTTTTTAACTGGGTTAGTGGGAACGCAACGCAAAACAGATAGGCCTAACTTTTTTACCTGTTTTTGTTTTAACCCGGGCGATGGAAAGGCAGCCTTAGAACTCGCAGACATCAATCGTTCATTTGAAATAACATTGTAAACAAATGCTTTTCTCATACCTGCTGACGACGCACAACATTTCAATGAGTTCTGAAGCAGCCATTTCTGGATCTCGATGAACGAATGTCGATAAAACGACAATACATAGATTTATATTCTCTTCTTCATATTCACTGAGTGTACAGTCACAATCGGGGCACTTATGAGAGGAGAAAACAGCCTGTAGAGAAGTTTCGTCTTCGTAAGAGGCGACGGAATCACTATCGATTCTAAATGAGCGACCATCTTCCACAGACGTGGGCGTTTCAGCTTGTGACTATAAAGATAAATCAAGATTATGAATGGAAGTAAATTTTAGCCATAAAGTGGAAATATTCCACTGCTATTCGCTTAACGTAAAGCCATAGGGGAGGGGGGGGCTGTAACTTCCATATGTAGAGCAACGAGTACGCCACCCATAAGGATTGGTTTTGAACCTCGAAAATCCCTAAATATGGGTCTCAAAATGTAACTGTTCTACTGGGAATGGGTAACTTTTTGAAATTTAACATGAATTTTAACATTGAATTTTAGTTGGATTCTTTCTACCACCTATGAGGAGATTTTGTGTCTTGGCGACGTTGAGAGACAAGTTATTTGATTCCAACCAGCCTTTTAAACAAAGAAGGTCAGAATCAACACTTTCGTTTACGGTGGGGATAGAATCCGATGAAAACGAAATGCTAGTGTCATCCGCATACATATTCACCTCAGAGTAACTTAGTGATAGGTGTAGGTCGTTGATGTAGAGTAAAAAGAGAAGAGCCCCTAAGCATGAACCTTGTGGAACGCTATCTCTTATTCCATACAGGTAAAGCTTCTTGAGAAGAACCTCATCATTAACTGTATCAAAGGCCTTCTTTAGATCTATGAATGTTATTGATGTGAATTTGCCTTTGTCTATAATAACTCCTCTCGGTTTAAAATGTCTAAAACAAGGTTTCCTCAGTTCACTTTTTTCTACCAATCCGTACAAGGAACGAAAGAATGAAAGTGTAATACACACATACCGAATCTATGAAACTCGTTTCTGTAACTCTAGACTCATTCCTTGAATCAAATCTTGACATATCCATTAAGTCACCATTGAAACTCTTGAGTTGCCCCTCTTCCATCACTTTAGATTTCTCTCTCCGCTTCGCTTGCATGGCAGCTCGTCTTCCTCGGAGTCGTTTGGTAAATGATTTACTGGGTGTCTCTCTTAACCACGTTGCATCTTTCTTAGGGGCATTAATGCAGAGATAGTGCTGATGCGAATTTATTGAATTCATTACAACTGAAATCAGCTGTAGTATGCATGTCTTGAATTCACCAAATTCATACTACAGAATAAGAGATCTTGGTGACACACAATCCTGAATATAGCCTTGATCAGCATGGGGCTCAAATCTTTCAAATCTTTAAAAAGGTCGGTGTAAAATTCTATTATATTTTTCTTTGAATTGGATGGCTTGAAAGGAATTTATGGTACATTGCTGTAAATCTGCCTTGGAAATTTTATGATATCTTGATGTTTTTCAAATTGGTAGCAATTTGATTATTTTTGAAAAAATTCATGGAAAATTTTGAGAAAATTTAAATCATCGTAAATCCTAAACTAATAGAGGAAACATTACATAACCTTCAAAAAACCATAGTTTATGAAGGTCTACAATATGGTGGCAAGCAGAAATCTGTAGCTTTTCTTGCTTAAGATTTCGAAATTTGATGACGTCATAGCCTCAAATTTAATAAATGCCGCCATATTGAAACTAATCAAGATATCAATAAATTGCCACGACAGATTTGCAGCAAAAAACCCTAAGTTCCTTCCAAGCTATTTATTTCAAAGAAAACTGCAATAGAATTTTACACCGACCTTTTCAAGATATGTTGCTTTGAAGTAGCCTCAGTCCACAAGGATCCTCAACCTACGCTCATTGGAATGAAATTATTGCTTTCGCTCCAATGAGGGCCTTATTTCCCTAAGCTGTAACACCGGAGAAAAATCTCAATCTGCGGCAAATTTTTCGTCGCCCTTGTGGGCTAATCAGAATATGGCTTAGAGGGAAGCTGTTTCTTGCATTTATGGCTGAAAGAAACATTCATCTAAGTACTGATAGCTAGCTTTATGGTGCAGCAGCTCTGTAAAACTGCTTTTGTTGCGTTTCATGCTCAATGATTTGAGGAGAACAAGCAGCTGATGATGGTAAGGATGATGATGATGATGACGATGATAGCGATGATCATGATGATGATGATGATCCAAAAATTGCAGAAAAACAAGGTGTTTCAAGATCTTTTTTGTATAGTTCTGCATAAGATTTTCATGTATTTAGGCTAAACAGACCTGAAACTTGTCGCTCAGAATCCAGCTGTATCTCCATATAAAGATGGTATGAAAAATCTGATTGCACCGGCTTATCCTACGCAGTTCAAACCTATAGAGAACATCTTTATTTGCAATATATCTGCTGCTAGTTGTCAGCATTAGTGAGAAAAAGTCGTGGTTTTTGGAAGTTTATGCGCATACTAACCGGTTTTGTGTTTTTCCTACTACTACAAGACCGGTTAGTGTGTGTTCTATTACCTGATAGCTTCTAATTTTGTCTTATATCGTTTAGTCAAACGCATTTTGTTACTGTTATGTCGCTTGAGTTCATTGTAAATCTCACAGGCCTAAATCAGTGGCTGTTGTGTCAAAAACGCGTCCTCGTATCGCATTATACAAGGCTACGCGAAAACCGCGGGAAATGTACGATTAACCAATGTGATTAGCGGGACTCTTGTATTGCCTCGTTTTTGAAACGTCAGTCAGGTAATAACAGCTTGCACATCCTCTTGAAGTTGTTTAGGTAAACAAAAGGAAATCGTTGGTAACTTCTTGCAATGGAATGCTCCTCGAATAAACAGTCTTCAATATGGTCTAAAATCAATTCGATATCTTGGTGCTAAACTTTGGAATTCATTACCCGTTGAACTCTGAAATTTTCCATCGAAAATATCCTTCAAAAAGCAACTGAAAATTTACTTACTGAACGAGGTCAATGAATAATTCAAAGCTATGTTTGATTCTGGCACAATTTCTACTTTATTATATGAAAATCAAATGTGTCCATCGTAATTTAAAATTTTCGTAGGATAGGGGGGAGCCCTCTCCTCGATTAGTTTACCTATTGAGAGAGCTCCTCCTTTAAGTAAATCCCTCCATACAATTTATTCTTTTCTCTGTATTTGTATATTGTATTAATTTCCATACCAATGTATTAATCTTCTGTAATATTTTCTTTTTCCTTGCAGTTTAGTTAGCTGTTAGTATAGTAGATTATAAATTGTATGAAGGGAATTTAAAATATATGAAACTGAAAAATGAAACTGGATGCAAGAGGAGGATCATATAGAGAGGGGAGCTAAACATAGCTCTTAAAATAATACCAAATATAACAGAAACAGTTTGGCATACCTTGTACAAAATTACAAGCAAATTCATGAGCCAAACATGCTGCATCGCAGGGTCCAGTCCATCAAGTGTCATCGCATTCTCACAATCAGGCTTTTCATCTCCAACACATTGCAACATTAATTTCAAAGTTAAAGGAAGAAATTCTTTTCCAGCGTATGGATTACGATCAAGGACTGCTGTCACATTGAAGAGGAATGATAGAAATACTGTGCATTGCCTGCAATGGAAGAAATGTGCATTTATCTACCGGGTAAGCCAGAAAAAAAGTTCCCATTTTCGACAGGCCATGATAAATCATACACTGGACCAATTTAAAAAATGTTTGATTTATTCTTTTGTCAATATCCTATATTATTCTGGGTTACATTTCGTTAATTTTCCAGATGCCTACTTATCGATACATTTACGATTTCTTGAAATTTTTTTGCTTCTGGACTGCCCAAAAAAGATCGAAAAACAATGATCAAATTTTCTAAAGACTGAACTTGGCAAAATAAAGGGAGTGCTCAGCGAAATGACGAGGGACTTTTGAATGGATAGTTGAAAGGATACTTGCTAGCTACTGTAGTTTGTGCATATTTCATATATTTCATATTTTAAACATATTTATACAGGGTACAAAATTCAATAAATATTGTTTTACAATTTGGCCCTGTCAAAAGTAAAGTTCCTAATATAATACATATAAGCAAATTAGATAAAAATTTACACCTGAATACAAAAAATATCTGTACAAAATTAAAGATGTTCGTACCCCAACTGTCTCAACCTTGATTTAAAAGAGTAGACCGAGGGAGCCTCTTTGATATTGTCGTTAAGCATGTTCCACACTTTTGTACCACGGTAAGAGAATGCCTTTTGGCCACTTACTGTTCTCATTAACGGTACCGCAAGATCATTTTTAGTGTTTCTTAGCTCACGAGTGTGGAAATCTGATAGTCTTACGAAAAGATCACTGATGTACTGTGGTGCTAGATCGTTTAAAGATTTGTACATCATAGTAGATGTTTCTTTCAAAATCATTTCTTTGATGGACAACCAGCCTAGTTCTTTGCGTAACGGCACAGATGGTGCATCATAAGGACTACCCGTAACGATTCGGGCAGCCCTGTTTTGCAGTTTTTGTAGAGACTCTATTCTAGTAATACCACTACAGCCCCAAACGGAGCAGCAATAGTTTAGATGTGGTTCTACAATACTACGATAAATGTCCTTCAATGTCTCCATAGATACGAAGTTTTTACAGTATTTCAAAAGGCCAATTGCTCGAGAAACTTTCCCTTTTATACTCTCAATTTGGCACCTCCACGTTAGACTGTTGTCTATTTGGAGACCAAGGTATTTTACTTTGCTCACTAAATCAATGTCAGTGCCACCAACGTTAAACACAGGTAACAAAGCAGGCTGCACTGCCATTTTATTTACATTTTGCATTGACCCAACTATCATAGCCTGTGTTTTGACGACGTTCAAGGATAGCTTATTACCTTGAAGGAAATGTAGGAAATGTAGGAAAATTGTAGGAAATTGAAAAATATTTGTGTGTAGGAAATTGAAAAATATTTCAAACAAGCGTGTAGATTTAGGACTTTTTGATGTGAACACCTTCTACCTAATTCCCTACAGGCACAAACTACAGTAGCTTGCACTATCATTTCAAAGAAATGATAAAAAATTGAGAGTTTTGTATTGATAAAATTGATAATAATGTTGTGCAATCATTAAATGACCGCTTTTGCGACATAATCAATTCTAATTCCCGTTCAGTCTTCAGAAAATTTGATCACTGTTTTCGATCTTTTTGGGCAGTCCGCAGGCAAAGAATTGTCAAGAAATTATCGATAAGTAGACATCCGAAAAATCGACAAAAAGTAGCCAAGAATAACATAGGATATTGACAAAAGATCAAAGAAAAAATACTTGAAATTATGACTTATGCTGCTGGCCTGTCGGGGTCGGGGAAGTGGGAACTTTTTTCTGACTCACCCGGTATATATTCATAAGGAACAAAAAACATTTTGCGAGTGGCCTACCGCACCCACAGGGAGCACACTTATAAATTAGCGGAAACTAAACGAATAACAAATGAACTGTGCCACTTTGTAAGTTAGGTCCCTGTGCCAACCTCGTTCCAAGGGTGTTCTGACGTCATACGTTGATCACGCAGCCGAATGAGCAACGGAGGTAGAGCATCGAACTCACTCTGGAGAGGAGATTGCCCCCAGGCCACGTGGGCAGACATAGTTATTGCTCCCCGTGGTCTCGTCCTAGTAGTAGAGTAGAGTAGCTTATAAGTCTAGTAATTACGTAACTATGTATTGTAAATTTTTAGCATAATATACAAAAAAATATATAAATAAAACATAAGGTTGCCCCTGTGCCACAATTGGAATACCGTTAAAAGCTCTATTTAGCCCCCCTCTCTATTAAGCTCCCTCCCACTGATATCAAATGCCCGAAGTTTTTCCGAAGATTTTCCATTCATTTTGCTGAGAAAAAAGTGTATTTTCATATAGTTTGGGGTATTGTCTGTTGATTTCGCAAAATATGGGGCTAACAGAACTAAAAAGATACATTTATATCCTTGCCATTTGACTTTGTGAATAAGCCCCCTCTCTAACAAGCCCCCTCTTTTTTAAGTACCCCTCTGGAGTCTCTACAATTTAATAAGCCCCCGGGAGCTCAATAGAGCTTTTGCGGTGCCCCTAATGTAGAGAACTTATACTAAACGATGAATCGAAAGAGACTACATACATCAGCTCTCTTGCTTTGAAAACGAGATCTTCCTCATTGCCACTTGTTAAAGCAACCAAACATGAAACAAGAGTGGATTTCAGTTCTTTGATATCCTCTAGCGATGTCCTCTCTGCATTCACTGATTTATCATCAGAGAGATATTCCATTAACATCGTAATTAGACAATGCAGGACGACGTTATCAACATCTAAGGGGCTTGTTGATTTTGAACTACTTGCTGATGTTTTGCTCGAAGCAATTGACTCTTTCCTTGCCCCAAATTCTTCTTCTGGAAGCGGATCATTACCACCTAAAAATTGAATTTGAACTTAAAGTGAATGAACGGAGCGAAGTAGAGGCAATCTATAAATAGGACAAAGGAAACTCCTACGCACGCTATTGTTTCTCTAGCAAAACATTGTCCACACACGTGTCGAAATCATCAAATAGAATAGGGTGAAAATAGAATACCCAGACTCCTTCCATGTGGGCTTTACCTCCGTTGATTCTCCATAACAACGAAACAATACAGGGAAAGAAAAAGAATCCCCCGTCTGAAAGGCCACTGAATTTTTTATATATTCCAACTACGATGACGATACTAAGAGGAGCAAAATACTACAGTAAATCCCCGCATATAAGAACCTACAAAAATAAGAACGTGCAGTCTGTATTTACTGAATTATGCACCTTCTAATTAAGAACCTGTTTCAGTTTGATA
>REGL01000774.1:104754-114937 GCA_004194395.1 Aurelia aurita complex sp. Pacific | reverse complement strand
ATAGAGCTTTTGCGGTGCCCCTAATGTAGAGAACTTATACTAAACGATGAATCGAAAGAGACTACATACATCAGCTCTCTTGCTTTGAAAACGAGATCTTCCTCATTGCCACTTGTTAAAGCAACCAAACATGAAACAAGAGTGGATTTCAGTTCTTTGATATCCTCTAGCGATGTCCTCTCTGCATTCACTGATTTATCATCAGAGAGATATTCCATTAACATCGTAATTAGACAATGCAGGACGACGTTATCAACATCTAAGGGGCTTGTTGATTTTGAACTACTTGCTGATGTTTTGCTCGAAGCAATTGACTCTTTCCTTGCCCCAAATTCTTCTTCTGGAAGCGGATCATTACCACCTAAAAATTGAATTTGAACTTAAAGTGAATGAACGGAGCGAAGTAGAGGCAATCTATAAATAGGACAAAGGAAACTCCTACGCACGCTATTGTTTCTCTAGCAAAACATTGTCCACACACGTGTCGAAATCATCAAATAGAATAGGGTGAAAATAGAATACCCAGACTCCTTCCATGTGGGCTTTACCTCCGTTGATTCTCCATAACAACGAAACAATACAGGGAAAGAAAAAGAATCCCCCGTCTGAAAGGCCACTGAATTTTTTATATATTCCAACTACGATGACGATACTAAGAGGAGCAAAATACTACAGTAAATCCCCGCATATAAGAACCTACAAAAATAAGAACGTGCAGTCTGTATTTACTGAATTATGCACCTTCTAATTAAGAACCTGTTTCAGTTTGATACACCAATATGTTCTTATCACAAGGGCAATAAAGCTCATTTTTGATTGGCTGTTAAAAATTGGACCTCCTCCCTTGTTATTTGTAAGCCTAAGAGTAGATATAAGGTTGATAATAACATTGCCAAAACAAATAAAATGTTTTAAAATCTTGTGGTGATGACTCCTTTGATGATCTTTTGATAAATAAAAACCATTAAAAGCCTTTATACCCTGAGTTAAATCTATGTACCTTTTAAATAAGAACCTAATTCAGCCTGGCTCTCAAAAAAATTAGGTTCTTATAAGCGGGGATTTACTGTATGACAACCCCGAGGCCATTTGAATGAAAGATATTGAAAATTACATTTATATAAACTAGACGTAACCATTACAAAAAAGTAAAAGAGATAAAAAATTGCAACAAAATAAAAACTAATAAACAACTACAAAAGCTACAAATAAACGATCGAATACTGATAAATGCTAGAATCCGTTTCACATTGGATGTCAGGCCAGCATAGATGCATGATGCTGAACAACAGAAACTCCAGACGAGAGAACACCAGCAAAAACCACTGCTCCCCGTCCAGAATCCCCGCTGCACAAAAACACTGCACCCATGCATATCAGGTAGGGGTTTTTCGCCAAGAAACCACCAAGTCCCTTTTCTTTTATTATAATTTTTTTGAAGTAGCTACGTGTAGTCAACAAGGACAGATTTTGTAAGACAGTAGCACGAGTTGGTTTTGATTGACACCGCAATTCAAAGCGATTAGCAATCGCAGACAATGGAAGTTCTCTCAACCAGTAATTCTAAACAAACAAAGCCGTAAAAGTGTCTCTGAAACCCAGGTAGCTAGCTCGCTCATTGTACATTTCAGAAAATTTTTTTAGAGCAAACATGGGCATAGATCGAGAGAAGAAGGATATATCTACACATCAGCCACGGGCATTTAATTTATTTGATTCAAAAGCCGACTGGGAGGCGATTCAATTCTCTAATTTTTTGGGTATAATTAAAACACTTACTGCTCAGCTTCTGAGCCAAAGAAAGAAAATGCCCGAGGTAGATGTTTAGATATATCCTTCTTCTTTCGACCTACGCTCATGTTTGCTCTTAAAAACAATTTCTGAAATGCACAACGAGCGCGCTAGCCACTTGGGTTTCAGAGAAACTTTTGCAACTATGTTTGTTATGAATTTCTGGTTGAAAGAAGCTCCTTTGTCTGCGATCGCTAATCGCTTTGAATTGCAGTGTCAATCAAAACCAACTCGTGCTATTGTCTTACCAAATCTGTCCCTGTTCGTGTAGTCAACATCATGTTTATATACTTAATTTAAATGAACGATTGCGGTAAAGGTAGTGGTCTAACTTTTCACGAACACCCTCGCTTTTAGGATTAAATCCATCGAACAAATTGACTTAATTCGGTGGGGCGCAGGGAATCGTTTCGTAACTTCTTTTCTGCAGTCTTTATACCGCAAATGTTTATTGTAGTTAACTTAAGTTGTATTTAGCGTATAGTGATTAATTTGCAAGTATTCTTTTTCCTTGTTTTTCTTTTTGTGTGTTTTCCTCGTTGGTAATTATTGCTCTGTTACATATATGACCAAGGGGTAGTCACGTTGTTTTGCTCCTCGTGCTATCGTCCCTGTAATCTTGTATAGTTTTATAGTTGTATAATATCAATAGGTAGAGTAATGAGTAACATGTATTGTAAGAATTTTATCTGGATATAAAAAGAAGAAAAATTGATACCTTCAATGCGACCTCCAAGTAAAGAGGCGTCTGGACTCTTTCCCTTGTTGAATGGATCGTAGCCTGGTGTCCACATTCTTCTTTTGCGTTGAAGGGTTGATTCTATGACAAACGCAAAGAAATTCTGAAAAGGTGACTGCAGCAAGGACATTTTTACCATGATGCCTTGCATTGCAGTTACGAATCTTTAAAAGTTCTATATTACGAATCTTTAAAAGAAATCTAACTAGAACACAGCAACAAAACCATGCAACTTGGTAAAAAAGTTCTTCATCATCACCTCTAGCGTGGTTGTCTATCATAGTAGACTTTTTACTTACTCTGCAAATAGTCTGGATCGAGCTATATTTACATACAATTTTTTCAAAAGACTCGATTGAGTGGCGTTAGAGCCTCCATCGTTTTGCGCACACTCAGAAATGCTACAAAATGTGCAAGATATCACTTGATTTAAATTCTTCTGCAGAATGGCTGAAAGGTCCATTACATTGAGTTGAGTTGCATCCATTTCAAAATAACAGCATTTATTAGTTTTTAATCGTGTATAGTATTTATGCGTAGTTGCATGTAGTTTTTTGCTCCCCATGGTCTCGTACTTGTGATATTGTGAAGTAGTTTGAACATAGTGTCATCAATAATGCTTTTGTAAATGTTTGTAACGGAATATAAAATAAATACCGGGTGACATTGAAAACATGTCACGAACTACATGGCATATATCAGGTGAGTCAAAAAAAAAGTTTACCCGTTTGGCGGGCTGTGGAATAATATGTATGCGGCTGATATTCAAAACTAAAATGTTAATCTATCAGGCAAAAGCTAACTTAGATGGGAAAATTTTGTTTGGTAGAATTACTCATCGCTAAGACCCAAAAATTAGAAAAATGTCTGTAAGGGGCATGTATGGGAACGAGAATTCCACATTCCATGCTGGTCCATGATTTACTTGCTATTGAAATCAAAATCTATTTCTGAAACTGGTAATTGTAATGAACTAAAATTCAATGCCAAATAAATCATAGACAGAATGGAACGGGAATTCTAGATTCCCATACAAACCCTTTACAGGCATTTTTCTAAGTTTTTGGGTCTTGAAGATGAGTGATTTTACCAAACAAAATTTTCTCATCTAAGTTGGCCTTTGACTGGTAGATGAACACTTTAGTTTTTAATATCGGCCACTTACTTTTTATTTCACAGCCCGCCAAACTGGTAAACTTTTTCTGACTCACCCGGTAGTGCCCTGGAAGCAAATGTTATGAACACAAACAAGATATCAGCATGTAGCTGAAGGACTCAGCTATCTTTCGAGATGTCACTTGGTCAATTTCAATTATGTCTACCGTCCGACAAACGCTTTCACAAATATGGCAATTCGTGCATTTCTGTAGCCTACGCGTAGACCCATTATCCCGAAGGAGGAAAGGGTCTACGAAGCAAAGAGCAAAAGCTTGCTACTGAGGTTTCTAGATTTCTGGAAACTTAATCTATGCAGCCTTTGTTTCAACCATAGAAATATTTCTATTTCTATGGTTTCAACGCGTTTCACAAATCATTTGAAAAGGGGATTAGAATTATTAATTAGGCGGCCGTAGCAAGCCTTTGCTCTTTGTTTCGTAGACCCTTTCCTCCTTTGGGATAATGGGTCTACGCGTAGGCTAGCATTTCTGTGACTATTCCCTTCTTTTCCAGTCTATGTTTTGGAAGATGTGAAAAAAGCCGAATTCTAAATTTGCTTTGGAGCGCAGAGTTTGACTGAAGAACAGAAGTCAATCACTTGCAAACAACAAATTGTTCCCAAAAGACTTCAAATCTATCGCCATGATCAATTTTCACACAATGTTTGACTGGACAGGGATGGTGATTATTTCTTTCTAAATGGGAAATGTAGGAATGCAAATTTTCTTTGAATCTGGTTTTTCGGATGGTAATCATAGCTTACAGTGACCACGTAGCATCTCAAAAAATAGCTTGGCTTCTCAACTAAACGGTGAAACAAATCATTTGACTATAACTGTTGATTTCAGAGTGTTAGTTATGATTTAGCTCGTGAAGTCTTTTTTGGTCATCCAATACGCAATAAAAAAACAAGCTGACTTACTTTCAGCTTCCGTGTCTTCATCAACCATTTCCGATAATAATGAAGTCTGTCTGTCAAATTGAAGAGTGTATTTCTGTTTATAAAGAACCAATGGGGCAGAAGCAGAGCGTGGTCTGTTGATACCTATGTTGCCATTGTTGGCACCACTGTGAAGCCAATTTGCTATACCAGTAGCGCGGCCTGGACTCGATAATGCTCTTGACCAGATGGGAATGTGTGGGCCTAAAAGTATCAATTTGAATCGAATCAACTAAAACTATCTAAAATACACAAAACTCAAATCACCATTGAAAAGTAACAGAAAAGAAAGAATAAAACAGAAGTAAACCGGATGAGTGAAAAGATTCTCATTTGAAAGGCCACTGCTTCTTGGATATCAAGGCAATAACATCATTCAATACAGTAAATCCCCGCATATAAGAACCTACTTTTTTGAGAACTAGGCTGAAGTAGGTTCTCATTTTAAAGGTACTAAGCCAAATTTCAAGGTATAATGGTTCTTATTTGAAGAGTACCTTGCGTAGGCCATTTTAGAACCTTCGTCAATGATTTTCAGCCCTTTTTTTGCCAAGGTTATAATATACCTAATAACCACTACTAAGCTTTCAAACAGCAGGGGAGGAGATTCAAACATTAAAGCCCACTGGGACAAAAATGAACTTAACACTGACAATCCAAAATCAACTTTGCTACCCCTGCTATAAGAACATATTTTTCATCAAACTGAAACAGGTTCTTGATTACAAGGTGCATAAGTTAGGAAAAACAGCCTGTAGGTTCTTATTTTTTCAGGTTCTTATATGCGGGGATTTACTGTTAGTGCATACATTCATATAAGTTGCAAATTTTCTTGCCTGAAGTCGACCAATTGTCATAAAGGTGGCATTTTCATCTTTCCTAAGGGATAACACGTGCTAGAGCATGTACAGAACGAGTCATTGCTGTAAGGCAGAAATATTAGGAAAATTTGATCGTGACTTTAGGCCTATTTCGGAGGCTTCTTGAAGGAGATTTCTCGAGAAAATCCCTCATAATTTCAGAGCTGAATGGCAAATTTAAGTCTAGTAAATCTTATGATATATATAAAGATGAACACAAGAAAAAGACGACTTGGAGTGAGTTCTCCAAACTTTTCTTTTACACTTCTCTACTCTTGACGCGTTTCGACGCTATGGTCATCGTCAGAAGAATATTAATTATGATATATATATATATATATATTCTCATAAGCTCATTCGCAATATGTAATAAAAAAGATCAAAAGATGTAGTCAAGAAAAACACATTCGAGTAAACGTTTCGGCGTAAGCCTTCATCAGTAATAGCTTTCCAAATTAGATGGAGCATACATATAAATCTTGACATAACAATACAATATAAAAACAATAGCCTGAGCGGGATCCTGATTATTACAATAAGTCATAAAAGGTGCAAAATAGGGGTGTAGCCAAAGGCGGCAATGGGAAGATCAAAGAAAGCGCAGAGTAAAGAGCTGCTAAAGTCGGCGGCGGTGTCTGTCTCGCGGAAGCTAGAAAGAAAAAAACGTGTGAACTAACAAAACAAGCAATAGAAAGATCCAAGAGCGGATTGGCAGAAAAGAGATCCCTAAAAAAACAGCGTGTGTCCCTAATGAAAAGCTGAGCGCAAAAATCAAAACAACCAAACAACCAAAATGTAAACAAAAATCAAATCTATGTATCAAACATTTACATTTTGGTTGTTTGGTTGTTTTGATTGAGCGGGATATATATATAGGTCGAAACACAAAATATCAACAAGCCACTTGAGAATCACTAACTTTCTGCCAATCCGCTCTTGTTGATATTTTGTGTTTCGACCTATATCTTACGGTACCTGGACACTTTTCGTTTCGACCTATATATATATATATATATAACCATACTATTAACTACCATATTTGCCAATATCATTGTCTTGATGCATAGAGAGCAGCGGGCCTCTCAAACAGGGATATTCTACTAGTCTCGGTACGTAAATCCCAACTTACTTGCATAAAAAGAATCGGTCTCGGATTGTGTACTGGATAATGAGCTGCTTCTACTTGAACTCACATGAGAGCCTTTTGTCTTTGTCAAAATATAGCATAGCAGATTAGCAAAGTATTTGGTGGACAATGGTGATGTGTCTCCAAGTACAAGATACAGGGATCTTGAAGCATGCAGAAGCATTAAACGATCAGAACTTTCTCTCTTGAAGTGTTCCTCCATGTAACCATACAGTCGCTACAATGAACAAAGCAATATTGAAAACAGTCTTTCTGCAGACCTAACTATGGACAATAATAGACTGATTACCTGAGTCCCTTGCATCCTTGTGAGCTATGATTTGATGATATCATTTCAGTCAACAGAGACTCATAATAGTACTCTGAAAAACCTTGACCCTATTTTGGCATTCACACGAGAAATCGTGGTGGCAATCAGCTCACAAGATTTCACGAATTCCGATCTTGTGCAAGCTTCATTAACAATGTGCCGAACGGGTTTGTGATGCATTTCGTTCCTTGTTTGAAAATGGGCCTAAGCAGGGTAATCTTTTTCTGCAGTTTTGTTGTGAATCGCTGTTGAGAAAGTTTACCTTAGGGATACAAGGAACAACAACAAAAAGCTAGAAATACTTCCGGCCCATTTAAGAAATAAATTGCTGAAAAAAAAGTGAATTTCCGAACAACATGTAAATTCGGCTTTTTGCATGCGACCCTCTCACGTGCTCCATTGATGACAACAAACCATATTAGAAAAATATATGGTTACCTTGAGTGATTTCTTATTGATTGAAGTGACCATTGTTCTTGCTCTTGCAGCAACAGCACTATGCACGTCATCAATGGCAGAGATGAGGTACACAAATCCATGAACCAAAGTAGATTTTGCCAAAGAGGAATCTCGAATTATATCAACTGACAGAAACTGGCAAAGCAATGTCACTTTTTCCACTGCAATAAAAAAAGGTATTATGAAAACCGAGATAGCCAGATGGTTGGAATTGTAAAAAGGCATCCTACTCCTACACGTGGCTCAAAAGCTGACAACGTCTTGAAATTCTATCTTTGCTTTGTGAAATCTTTTTTATGCTTTCCTTTCAATTTCCAATTTGCTTTGCTTAAAGATAATAATTAAACCATATTTATACAGGTAAACTTGTTCAGCAAAATGAATTNATCCATGAACCAAAGTAGATTTTGCCAAAGAGGAATCTCGAATTATATCAACTGACAGAAACTGGCAAAGCAATGTCACTTTTTCCACTGCAATAAAAAAAGGTATTATGAAAACCGAGATAGCCAGATGGTTGGAATTGTAAAAAGGCATCCTACTCCTACACGTGGCTCAAAAGCTGACAACGTCTTGAAATTCTATCTTTGCTTTGTGAAATCTTTTTTATGCTTTCCTTTCAATTTCCAATTTGCTTTGCTTAAAGATAATAATTAAACCATATTTATACAGGTAAACTTGTTCAGCAAAATGAATTTACTGCTGGCAACCCAGCACCTGTCAGCCTAACCTAATGTACCTAAAATATATAATTTATAAAATATATAATTTACAGCAGATTTACTTTGAAAGTTATTTACAATGATAAAGGTTAAAGAAAATGTTAAAAGTCAAAATCAGACTCTTTGCAGTAACTCTTGAACTTTAGTATTGATGCTTCACTCATCAGTTTCTTGGGAACTTTATTGGATATTTTTGCACCCTGGAATACAAACGTTTTCCGTCCTGCTTCAGATTTTACTTTTGGAAGAAATAAACTGTGTTCTTTTCCACGAGTTGCTTTGTAGTGTTTTATAGAATGAAAGTATTTCATAAAGTCAGGCGGTGCAAGACCATTAAAGTATTTAAAGATTTTAATGGCACACATTCTATTTCTGATGTGGTTTATTGATGGTAGGTTTACACTATTTCTTCAGCCATTTATAATATTTAAAGATCGTATTTTGATGTTTTCAAATAGTTGTTTCTTAGATGGTGACGAGTCTTTAAAAATGTTGCTGCAATAAATTAGAAATGGCAGTATCATAACTCTATATTGTTTCTGTTGCATGAGGGGTCATGTTCAGTCTTGCTTTGCTTAGCTTAGCTTTGCTTAGCTTAGCTTAGCTTTGCTTAGCTTTGCTTTGCTTTGCTTTGCGTTGCTTTGCTTTGCTTTGCTTTGCTTTGCTTTGCTTTGCTTTGCTTTGCTTTGCTTTGCTTTGCTTTGCTTTGCTTTGCTTTGCTTTGCTCAACTTTGCTTAGCTTAGCTTAGCTTTGCTTTGCTTTGCTTTGCATTGCATTGCATTGCATTGCATTGCATTGCATTGCATTGCATTGCATTGCATTGCATTGCATTGCATTGCATTGCATTGCTTTACTTTACTTTGAACTGTAAATAGTTTGCTTTTATATTCTCAAAATTCAAGGATAGGATGCTTCATTTTCTTTCAATATGAGAGAGTTATTTGAAACTGGGAAGCATTCTTCTTTAATCATAAGCAAACTACAACTTATTATCCCAACTTATTATCCCTGTAATATCGATGTAATAATCCAATGACTGGTCCAAGGACCCTAACATATAACAATAAAACCACATACTGTAGATATCAAGTGTCAAGTTAGATTCGTATACGCTTCGAGTAAGGTTGTATTCTTATGTATCACGCTATGCTCAGTTCCTAAACTAGACATCTTCTTTGTACAATACTCTACATTATGTCCAAGCCGGTATATCAAGAGAATATATTATGATCCCAAAAATTCAATATTTTTCAGAACACAGTCATTAATTATAAAAAAAGGTATTGATTTATACCTGCAGCGAAGCGTTTCATCCAATCTTCATTGTTAAAGACATTTTCAATTTCATCGCAAAGTCTTCCAGCGCCATACGGCATACATACACAATGAAGCAAAAGGGGCACAGCTTGTTGGGCCAAGCATGAATTACCAGATTGCAGCATTTCCCAAAGGCTACGAGAAAATATGATGATGTTGGAACAATAGACCTTTTAGATATTCTACCGGGTGTCCCAAAAAATGTATACAGAATTGGTTGACTGCAGCGATGTGAATCTAGCTTTAATCAATGGCTAATCACTCTCAAAATGTTCCTCGATAGTTAACTTGAATATAGATACCTTGTTTGTTGGTAATGGTGCTTTGAGAGCAGAAATATCAATCTTGAAAGCTCAAATTTGCGTCAACCTGCAAACCAAAGCTTTGGATTTTTGGCCTAAGACAATTCCTGGAGCACATCGAAATCAGAACTGAAATTAATGAAAAATTAAGAAACTTCCCAACGGGTGACTTAGGGGTGACTTTTGGAAAGCAGAATAACACAAGATCTAATATTGTTCAAATTCTAGCAAGGTTATCGTTGATTTATACGCTGTGCCTTAAGAAAATGCTTAGGCCAAAAGGCTAAAGCTCTGGTTTGAAGAAAGAGGCAAATTTGAGCTTTCAAGATTAACATGTCTGCTCTCAAAGTACCAATATCAACAAACGAGGTATCTATGTTCAAGTTAACCATCGAGGAACATTTTTAGAGTGATTAGACATTGATTGAAGCTAAATT
>REGL01000774.1:66298-79300 GCA_004194395.1 Aurelia aurita complex sp. Pacific | reverse complement strand
TTTTTTTTTTTTTTTTTTTTTTTTTTTTTTTTTTTTTTTTTTTTTTTTCTCGTTAAGTAGCAATACTTGAATTTTTTTCTCTTTTATCAAATTTTTTATTTCATCAATGTGCAGAAGCAAACTGTTGACGTTTAGTGACGCAATTGCCAGCCCCTTCCTGCTTCCCAACCGCCGCACCACCCCATCCCGAGGAAAGGAAGGTTCGCAAGTACTAGGGGGTTCATCCAAAGATATATGGTCGGCAGTACTACAATGATCTAAGCTAATTAAATCAGTTTGCCCAGTTACATTACCACGAATATTTTCAGATATTTTAGAGTGTCAGATTTTAGAGTGTCAGATTTTAGAGTGTCAGTGTCAGATCAAGGCATGGGACCCCTAGTTTAACGTCCATTCCGAAGGATGGCGAGGTGAGTTGCGAGGTCATGCATCCGAGGTCACCCATCCGGAGTTTGACCTCACTCGACCGAGCTTAACTTCAGTCACCTGTCGGAAACTGTATAAGCCGCTCGGCCACTCACCCGCTGAGCGCAACAGCTCGACATAAAGTCTGCACAAAGCCTGAACATCAGAATTCTTTATTTAGGGATAGTGCAAAATCTAGTTTATAACATTGCCGATGCAAAACAGTACGGGGCAATTATTTTTTTGAGATTATACAGAAGGGGGTCAGCGCTTTTTATTAGGGACCTTAAGCAACCAAGATGGCGACTACAACTGCAACTCAATAGATTCCTTGTTTTTTCTTGCGAATTTACATCCCTTTGAGGGTCTATGAAGTTGTCGTTTTCAGTTGCACAACGTAGAGATCTCATTTCTGACGTGCTGTTCTTCAGGTGTATGCCTCCGAAGTAAAACTCACTCATTTCAAATGTCAAAATGGTTCCAAGGAATTTTACTGAAGATGGATGTTTGTTCTTGGTCTTTTTAACAACGTGCAATGGTAGCATGCAGGAAATTATACTTGGTTTGTATCATACAAGATGAAGTAGTGGCTGTCGTTACCGTGCAGGGCAGTACCCTTTTATGAGCTCAGGATTAAGTTTGAAACATAAAATTGTCCATTTTGACGACAAAACTGTAACTCATGCAAGATGATACGTAAGATGACAAGTGTTCTTTTTTCAGTAATTCGTTTTTGAATGGGCAGGAAGAATTTCTAGCTACTTAAAGCTAATTTAAGCCCACTGTGCATGTTGCATCCAGGCATGGGACCCCCTGTTTAACGTCCCTTCCGAAGGTGTGTATAAAATGATCTGAAATCTCAACGTCGAATCGTTCGCAAGGACGGTTCATCATCAGTCACATTTTCAACGCCAATGTTTGCTGGCAAAGACTTGATCAGAACAAGAGCTGATTTTGTTTTGATCACAGGCTAATTCATATTTCATATAAGATCTAATACTCAGGAATACGGGGCAGATATATTTGTCAAAGGAAAGGGTGACAGGGCAGTTGGCTTTTGCAATAATTCGATATGGGATGAGCAGATATTTTCATACAATAAATGTTGCACTGTCCCTAATAAGCAATTCCACTTAGCCTGTATCAAAAAGGGCCAAACTTTCCTTTTCGAAAAAGATGATTCCACGCAGACTAGTTTCACATCAGAATCAAATATTTATTCTTATCTGGATCAACAATCTCTACAATGCGCTCTGTTACCTATAAAAGCTTTAGCATTGGAAGATGCACGAAGAAGTCACAACTTACTATGGTGAAAAACTGTCATCAGTCACTTTCTATAGTCCAAATAGATGTCAGTTGACAACTGTGATACAGAGAAGTAAAAAATGGCGCAAAAATCATTCTGGTTCGTGTCCTTTAGCCCATGAGATTTACCTTGAAACACCAGCCATCTACTTGTTCTAATCTTTGTTGGGAAGACGAGATACCGTTTGTTCGAGAAAACGTAAGTATCCACCCGTGCAGTAGGTTAATGCTCATGCACAGTAGCGTTTTGGGTTGGAACTCTGATGGGCGCAAGAGCATTAACCTACTGCACGGGGGGACACATAACTTTCCTCGGATAAAGCTTATCTCATCTCCCCAACAAATCTTTAGATGGTAGATGCTCCATTCTTGAAAAACTTTATGATTCAAATGATTAAGGAAATAGAAGAAACTGTTTACCTTTCATGGCACGATTTGCAAAGTCTCATTGGCTTTCTTCTATTTTTCCTTGTACATTCTACTGAAAAGCAAAAATGCATTCCAGCCTTGGACGTTGATTCAGATCCGCATTCTGGGTTTTCGCATTGCTCAGCTATGTTCCCGATGGATCGAACGATATCTACAAACAGCGAACTTCTTCGTTGGTTTAAGAATTCAGCACAAGTCGTGCAAAGGAAAAGAGGTGGCGAGTTGTCGCTAACTGCAGCGCAAATACTCGGATCGATGCAAAGCAAATCAGCTGATCTTAGGAATCGATCTGGGCTCCCATCAGCACACGAGTGGTATTCGCATCTTTGTACGATAATACTGTCCTGTTTCGCAGATCGATATTCGCCAACGGTGCCTATAAAAGCAAGACAGGATAAGAATGGGCAAAAATGGGCAAAAATGGGCAAAATGTGGGCAAAAATGTGGTCAAAAATTCGAATGGGCAAAAATGTGTTTCATTTCGTGGAGCAAAATTATGGAATAGCCCTTCAGATGAGTCAAAACAGGAATGCTCCCTGAAAAGCTTTAAAAAGTTTATTTAGAGATCAGCGCAGGGGTAAATTTTGTAGTGAGGGTGTCGGGTGCTCTTGGTCAGCGGGCGGGGTCGGAGCAATTGATGGCCAGATCTACGGTCGTCAGTCGCTCTGGGTTGGCGTGTCGATCCAGAATGGCTGCTGCCGGCGTTGCATAGTCTGACTTTGCCCTGAAACTGTAATTTGTTTTCTCTTTGTAAATATTTCCATTTAGTTTTAATGCAAATTATTGATTATTGTGAAAAGGTTTTAACATTATGGTTTGTCATGTAATTAGGTTTGAACTATTTTCATTTTAGATTATATTGTAAATGTTTTTAATGGAGGGCCTCTTGAAAAACAACGTTTGCTGAAGGACAACCCTCCCTAAATGAATCAAATATGAAATAAAGATAAAAATATAGATAAGAAAAGTTATTGATAAGTTAGAGGCAGTGTGTCACTTATCTGATTGGCTGCATAAAGTCAGAGCTCAACATAACGGATGTCTTTGTGAATCCGTGTATTTAGAATAAAGGAGAGCTGATCGTTATTATTTTCTATGGTCGTAGAAAGTCAGCAGGCTCAGCAGCCATTCAATTCTCCTATTCTTTG
The DNA here is from genome assembly GCA_004194395.1 of Aurelia aurita complex sp. Pacific. Taxonomy (NCBI): domain Eukaryota; kingdom Metazoa; phylum Cnidaria; class Scyphozoa; order Semaeostomeae; family Ulmaridae; genus Aurelia; species Aurelia aurita complex sp. Pacific. The sequence goes on along the minus strand of REGL01000774.1, from coordinate 76,010 downwards.
TATTGTCATTATCACCCAATCAAATGCGTGACAGACTGCCTTTGAATGGGGTTGTGCAAGGCTGAAGCTTGCATTTGCAAAGAGCAACGAAATCTAAAAATACCCATTCAAATCGAAGTTGCACACAAGCTGTAAATAATAAATCGAAAAAGAAACAATGTCTGAGTGTTTCCTTTGTACTTGTCATAGGCAAGCCAACAAGGGCAGATTTTGTAATACAATAGCAACAGTTGCGTTTGATTGGCACCTTAATTCAAAGCGATTAGCGACTGCAGACAAAGGAAATTCTCTCAACCAGCAAATCAAAACAAACGAGGCCGCAAAAGCCCGGGGGGGGGGGTATTTCATTGTTAAGTTGTACTGGACGTGCCGCTCATATGGATGGGTTTTTTCATCCGAAATTCTCTACATATGGGTCTGTTTTTAACCAAAATTCTGGTAGATGGGTAGTTCTTTGAGAATTTTCTTATCAATCGGCCCCATAATGATAATCCACGCCAAAAAAACTGAAATTTCCTTTGTTTCAAATCGACAAATTCATGCACATGGGTCAAAAATTTCCTGATATTCATGCAAATGGGCTCGAAATTTTTAAATATTCCGTCATACGAATGGGTCCTTTTCTCAAAGTCCAGATTCAGGTCGAATCATGTTGACAATGAAGTACCCCTCCCCGGGCGCAAAAGTTTCCCCGAAAATAGTAGGACAAACTCTCACCTTGTGCAAGTGAAAGTTGGCTTTTGAAAGAAGTTATGTGCTTATAGCTAGCTAGACCACATCCATGACACACAACCTTATGTTGATAAGACTGAGGACGCTATACTTAAGTGAGATTCTTACCGTGGAAGTTTTCAATTTATTCTTAACGCTCGAATCTTTCTATGTCAAACAGTAAAACATACCTATATCAACTGCAGGGTAATATCTGTTCAGCATATGTATAGCAGGTTCAAGGACATCAGGTGTTCCGTAAGCCATGACATACAGCAAATCACCGCAGACATTTCTTGTGTACGTCATCAACGTTTCTACTATCCGTAGATATAATGACTGGTCAGTGCATGATTGAAAGATGCTTAATAGCAGTGACGGTGATGACAATCCAATGTGACCATGTTCCTTGCTACATTCCGATGGGATTGCTCCTAAAGGTGAAATAAAGAGATGAAACAAGATGCCATCTGAGATTTACGATAACGCAAAAATTAGTCATGCAAAATACCTCAATTGTTTTTATTGACGGAAATTTACAAATGACATCTAATTTGACACAGACTTTAGATATGGACGCCAATACAACACAGTGCAGTTGAAATTTGCATACACGGACATACAAATAATATGAAGAGCAAGTGGATTAATATGTTCCGACCTACGTTTAATGTTTTTATGTTTTATTGTGGCCGTGTTCTCATAATCAATTTGTACTAGGTGCGCCAGAAAAGTATTCATGTTTGACAGGCCACAATTTTGACAATTTATGACATAATCTTTAGGTAAGACCCCAAATGATACTTGGCGACTAACTCATGACCCGGGCAGGCACATGTATACTGTGCCCCCTATAGGAGTTTCCCCCCCTTCGCTACCGGGATTCCACCTAGGCAAGGAAATATTTTCCCATGTGAACAGATTTTCCCGGCTAGGCGGGGAAATCTCTTTTGTTTATCCTGTACGAAAATATAAGGCCAGGTAATAGCCATGTACAAGCCCTGTAGTTATGGCCTTGAACCTTGTTCTAGCCTAGAAAAGCCTTGCTGTAACCTTGTAAATGGCTTGAAAAATGCTACTGAACCTTGTGGAAACCTTGTGTTTCTTCACAGGTAAGGACAACTTTTTTTTTTTTTTTTTTTTTTTTTTTATGGCCTTGAACCTTGTTCTAGCCTAGAAAAGCCTTGCTGTAACCTTGTAAATGGCTTGAAAAATGCTACTGAACCTTGTGGAAACCTTGTGTTTCTTCACAGGTAAGGACAACGTCATAACAAGGTCATAATCTCCACTACAAGGCTAAAACTTGGCCTGTACAACAAGGCCAAGTTTAGCCTTGTATTTTTGTACAGGATCGCTAATCATTTGGTGCCAGAGACAAAGCACTATTGTTTTCCCTGTGAATTTCTCAGTGAAACGGGAAAACTTTATCCATATGAACAGGCTCTAAACGACTGTGTATCGAACGACCTCTCGTACAACTGATTATAACCAATCCACTTAATAATTCTTGAAAGGTTCAGCCTTTGGGAGTTTTGATATTTGAGATTTTGGCTAAAGACTGACTAATGACTAAAGCTAATGACTGAAAACAGCGGTCGGCCATTTTGTGTTGATAGTTTCAGTCATTTGGTCTCCTGATGGTCATAGCTCCATCATATTTCAACGGATTTTTACGGGGATGGTAGCAAACTTAAATTGAGTATCTGAAGAACAACATCATGCAAAAGTTTGGCGAGAATCTTTTGCCGTTTTGTCGCTATCTTCAGGCAAATGGGGTACAATCTTTTTTTGGGACACCCTGTATATATGTTGATCATGCCCTACCAAAAGTGGATACTTTTCTGATGCAACTGGTTGGCACGTGCTTACATATAAAACAATCAAACATTGAATACACTCACCAAGTAACATTGGTAGCAGATAGCCACAAATAAGACCAATGGCCTTTGCATGTGTAGGTGTAGGCAGATATGTGATTGATGAGGCTATCTTTGCAGGCAATGGCAACAACGAATGATGTGGCAGAAAAGGCACCAGGTAAGCAAGCACTCTTAGAATACCATTAACGTATTCTGCAAAAAAGGGAATGCATGGATGTACAGTATAATATAATATAAATACCAAATCTCCATTTCGGAGCAGTTACAAATTAAACTAATGTAACACTGGTAAACTGAATTAAATTAAACTAAACAATGATTGAAAAGCTAAATAACAGAGCCTAACACAAACTAAGACTATTTACAAAATCTTTTGAACTCTCTTATTATTCTCTTATCATTATTAAATCTTTTTTTAACTCTCTTATGTATACTTTTGCCATATAAAATTAAAAATATTAATCGTAATATTTGGGAAAAAACTCTAATTACAAGTGAACAACATAATATAGATATAAAAGTTAAAAATTAACGTTAAAGCACCCCTAGTTTAAAATGGCAGGGATAGCATTAAAAGGTGAATGTGACCTTGTTTCTTTAATGGTCCCTTTAGAGGTGTCATTGAAAGAAAAGTTTTCATGAAAGGAAAGAAAATACATATTTTTGTGTCAAGAAACTTGAAAAATTGAAAATAATGCGCTATTAAGGATGTTAACAGACAGCTACAATATACACTTGAATACCAAATAAATGAAGGTGCCTTAGACTCTCTTAAAAACATTTGTACACTGAATCTTTTTTGAAAATCTCCAAAATTATCACTGCTGATCCAGAAAATTATTTTGTACCAAGGACCTAGAGTCCTGGGGGTGGGGGGGTACTTGACCAGGTTTTGGTCGGGGACATGCCATTGAAGCTTCAAAACATACCCGTTCCTTTATACCAACTTTCCGAAAAAGTATACCCGACCTTATACCAATTTTCCAAAAATGTATATCTGACCTTATACTTATACAAAAATCACGAAAATCAATCCCGTTCCTTGTATCAAAATCGTGAAAATCGATATCGTTCCTTAAACAAAAATTGCAAAAATTGATACCCTTCCCGATGGCACGTCCCCGTACCCAAAATGTGTGTAATGCCCCCCGGATCCGGTGTAATACACCCCTTTTAAATGAATGGTCTCGAGGTGAAAGAAATCATGTGCAGAAATTTCATGACACTTGTTACTTGAAAACTTGATCCACTTCAGAGATTAATGGTCATTCTATTCCCACAGGAACAAGCTTGGGAATTCCTAATTTTAGCCAATGAAATACAGTAGCAACATACAAAATACAGCAAAACGCGTCATGTCATCATATCATTTCATCAACGAATTTTGAGAAACCATTTTTCCTCAAAGTACTGGGTCTCCCAAAAAAGTACTCCTGTTTGAAAAATCACCAAAATTTGATTATGTCTCGTTCAATTCCTACCCTGACCACCCCCCCCCCCCGGGCAGCCCGGGGGTCAACAAAAATTCCTTGCTCAAATGCCCGAGGGCGGGGAAAAATTGATGATCAAATGCCCGGGGGCCGGGCACTGAAAAAACGCTATATTCCCAGTTACTGTGTAAGCAAAAGCTCTTGTTCTTGCAAAATGCTACTCAAATGCCCGGGCGCCAGGAATTTTTTTTGTGCAAATGCCCGGGGGTGTCCTGGGGGGGATGGTCAGGGTAGGAATTGAACGAGACATTACACAACCGACCTTAAATTTTCTTTTTTTGTCAAGTAGATTAAGGACCAAATCATTTTCCCAGTTAAACCAAATTTTGCAATTGGTCTAAAAATTAGCAAATTTAGCTCTTTTTGGAGTTACCTGGTTTTGAACCATACTGCAAAAATTCACTGGTGATTGCCAGATCAAATTTTCATTCATGCAAAGCCTCTAATTTGGTCATGAATGACAGAAAGAAATGCACACTATCATTGGAAACTTAAACGATGTTATAAAATCTGAAAACTTTGACTCTTAGGCACGATTGAGTATTTTGCTTAAAAACTATAGCTCAAAATAAGGTTTTTCAGCCTGTAATTTTTCTACCTTGTTGTATCAAAAGCAAAACTTTTATAATCTAGAATTATTTTTGGGTCCTTGAAAAAACAAGTGAAAAAGAAAATTTTATCAAAGGTTTGATGATTCATTTTTGGTGATTTTTTAAACTGGAGTACTTTTTTGGGACACCCGGTAGTAGTTTCATAGCAGATCACAACACAGTTTTGCTGAACAAACCTTGGTTATCAATCAGAACATGCTTTGCTTCTTTGAGTGCATTCAGCAAGATTGTGCACAATAAATTGAAATCAACTGTTGGATATTCTTGGTTGCATGTAAACTGCCTGGTTTCTTCATCAAAATAATTTTGGCTTTCTTTCATCCATCTACATAGAAATAAAATGATATTGCAGTCAAAATAACAGTTAAATCAGATGAACAACCAGAAAAATTGACTTATCCAAAGTCCAATTTACATGCAATGACTTTCACATATAAACAAATTGTCTCCGATTCATGCAAAGGTTCAAGATATAGGAATCAGGGCTCCAAGAAGAGTAGCTTAAGAAATACTCCTCTGTGTTGCTTTTTCTCACTTTCAAATGATTCCTTCTAAACAGGAGTCTGGATCAAGTGATGTGATCATATCACATTTTACAGAAATCTGAAAATTTTGAAATGTGCATTTAAGAGTGATGGAGGCTCCACTGCTCAGGTAAACCTTTGGAATAAGCTGAATAAAAGTATATACGGTATAAGTACAGAAACACAGCAATACAACAAAAACAACAGCAAATGGTTGAATAAATTTTACGCTGTACATATTTAAATTTTTCTTATAACTGTTACATTACAGCCCTGAAGAAGTCCTGCATGGCAGGACGAAATATTGCCATAAAATTTATTCAACCATTTGCTGTTGTTTTTGTTGTATTGCGGTGTTTCTGCCTTTAAACTTATTAATTTATTCGTCACCGCAAGCATCTTCGGATCCGACAATCAGCGCTGGTATTGTGGCCTTTCCTTTTTCAAATTATATACTGTATGCTGCTCAGTCAAACTCTTTGAATAAGACAGAAAGTATAGTTTGATCCAGATTCTAAAACAAGGTCTCAATTACCCGTTGAATAGGTTGCAGGGGCAGCAACAAAAGTATGNTTAAATTTTTCTTATAACTGTTACACTACAGCCCTGAAGAAGTCCTGCATGGCAGGACGAAATATTGCCATAAAATTTATTCAACCATTTGCTGTTGTTTTTGTTGTATTGCGGTGTTTCTGCCTTTAAACTTATTAATTTATTTGTCACCGCAAGCGTCTTCGGATCCGACAATCAACGCTGGTATTGTGGCCTTTCCTTTTTCAAATTATATACTGTATGCTGCTCAGTCAAACTCTTTGAATAAGACAGAAAGTATAGTTTGATCCAGATTCTAAAACAAGGTCTCAATTGCCCGTTGAATAGGTTGCAGGGGCAGCAACAAAAGTATGATAGGAAGTACAGTAAGCACACTAGAGGCTTGCAAACATATTTGGAGACCTACTTAAGAAAATTCTCTCTTAAAAAGCCTCTATTTGTATGTTCCCTAACAAATCAAAAATGTTAAAAAGAGAACATTAGGATCATGATCAGCGGTGCTTTGCTAACCAAAAAAGAGGTATCAAGCTGAGTTTCATCAGGCAGTTCCCCGCAGTTGCCCCCTCTAAATCCACCACTGATGGGTTGACCAGCAATCTTTACTTCGCTTTGGACAAAAATCAGAAATTTGGGCATGGGGAAATCGTTAAAACAAAAATTCAATAATAAAATACGATGTATCTGGTTTGGTTGAAACTCCTTCCAAGATATAAATCCAAATCATACCCAAGCAGTGTATCCTCAAAATGCTTCAAAACATGGCAGACATCTGAACCTGTTGGCAGTCTCTCGTCCATATCAACAATTCTTTGAATTTGGTCTTGAAAAAGTTTCATCTTGCCATAAACTAAAAAGACAAATTCAAAGTAGTGCAATATATCAACTGAATTCACTTGTTGCCAAAAGAATTATTGGAGATACAAAGAAACGCACATCACACATTTTCTGCATAAGAAACTTGGAGCAGATTCTACTAAAAGTTTCCTAATTTCACATGAACATTTTCCCTTTATAGCACTATAAAGTGCACTATATCTAATAGCTCAATTCATTTTTTGCCACAATAATTGTTGGAGGCACAAAGAGCTCTGGGAAGATTCCTGGCAAGAAAACATAGTGTATTTCATTCCAATTGTGGTATCTACAGTGTTTGTTTTGAATACCCTATTGTTTTTCTTGGGTGTGCAAATGCAACACTTTCCATAGACTAGCATACATACTACATACAGGATATCCTACCCCNTTGCCAAAAGAATTATTGGAGATACAAAGAAACGCACATCACACATTTTCTGCATAAGAAACTTGGAGCAGATTCTACTAAAAGTTTCCTAATTTCACATGAACATTTTCCCTTTATAGCACTATAAAGTGCACTATATCTAATAGCTCAATTCATTTTTTGCCACAATAATTGTTGGAGGCACAAAGAGCTCTGGGAAGATTCCTGGCAAGAAAACATAGTGTATTTCATTCCAATTGTGGTATCTACAGTGTTTGTTTTGAATACCCTATTGTTTTTCTTGGGTGTGCAAATGCAACACTTTCCATAGACTAGCATACATACTACATACAGGATATCCTACCCCTTCTAATATTCTTGACCCCCGCAATTATTACAAATTCGATTTCTACCTACTTAACTAAGACTTGATATTTTCAGATCTACACATTGCAGATTTTTAGTCGCTGCTGACTGTATAATTGCAGTGCAATACTAATGACTTGACAGACCATACAGATGTGTGAACTCCATGAGTACTCCATGAGCACAAGCTTTCTGCCTTTCAATACATAAAAAAATTGCGGCCTTTAACAAATAAACGGCCAACAAAACTTCGAAACACAAGGCAGTACTGCCCTTCCAAGACGAAATGAATCATAAACCAACTGCACAAAAAAGAGATTTACATTTCTCGACTTTAGTTGATCGTTGAACAGGCGCAAAGAAGGCGCCAGCTTGCTCTCCAACAGAACAGATGTTTATAAAAGTGTCCGCCATCTTGCTCTCTTCTGGATAAAAATACTGGGCGGCGCGAAGCAAAGCGCCTTCGCATGGACGGAACCAGAGGAAGAGCTGAACTTGCCCGAGTCCCCCAAGTCATCTTGTAAAGTGTAAAAGGGTAAAAGCATAAAAGCAAGGGGAGATAACAAGACGACTTGGGCAAGTTCAGGGAGCACTCCCTCGAGCGTCTGGACCAGCAGATCCTAAAGTCTCCACTCCAGTCCTTAGGCGCTTCCTATTCCCCAACTCTCCAAGGACTCCAAGCGAAAAACCACACCGCCCCGCCATGTACCATGTACATCTCCTCGCTCAAATACAATCTCTTTCCAAAGAAAAATCCACTTTCTTCTGGAAAAAACACACTGTTCCCAAAGACAAACCTAGCTATTCTGATCAGCTGAGCTTTTAGGCAGACAGACGGGTTTATCTCAGATGCAGACAGAAGGTTAGGTCTAAATTTGTTCTCGGCTAAAGAGGATTATTTGGCCGAATCTTTTGCAACAGAAGAAATGACTAAGCTATGGTTAAATTCGTCATATCACATGGCCGGTTGAGAAGGAAATTCTATGACTGATGAACCGTATTTGCAAACAACTAACATGAAAATTTTGCACAATTTTATACAGATCCTTCCAAACATAATGTCCCAAGCATTTCTTTCATGATTTGCAACTTTGTTCTCAAAATTAAAAAAAAACCATTAGCGTACGGCAAGGGAAGATCCAGGGGGGCTGCCCAAGAAAAAGTCAATTGTTTTATCAACATACTTGCCCGACCAAGAGCAGATTTCTGTGATTGGGGCTGATTTTTGAAATTTTTCCAACGCTGGGTGGGCTACCCCCCCCCCCACGTCCCCCCGGCGTGTACGCTTGTGAAAATTTTATATTTCAAACATCATCTTGAGCTCATAAAAGGTCATACATAATTTGCTTCATAGAGAGTGTTGACCCAGTCCAATTCTGTCTCCGACGTTTGCACTGGCCATGTTATAAACTAAACTTTGCACCGTCTCTACAGCTACAATCTTTGGTTTCTGTCAAAGAATCGAATGTTACTTTCAAGCAAGAAATCGCATTGCAGCAGAGGGTTATTTCTTTATTTTTCCCTCCAGAAAAATGTAACGTTCTGGCCCGTTGGAAAACTCAGAATTGAACACTGAAAGCTTGCAGCTCTCAAACCGTTTTTCAAGATTGCTCTAAACTATGTGAGCTACGCAGGTATTACCAGTTTATAGGATTCTGATAAATGGCTTGAGAGCTACAGGGTGTCCCAAAAAACATGTGCGCCATTTGAATGGCTACTGTGGAGGAGCCATAAATCTAACTTTTCTGTTTTTCAGATTTGTGAATGGAAGAACTTTCAACTTAGAGTTTGGCATTGAGTTTGTGTAAATCTGACAAGTGGTTGCTGATTTAATGAGAAAGAAGTCACAATCACTGGTTGCTTCAAAACCAGAGGATTCTATCTCCGTACTTAACCTTATAACTTGAATTTTAATATTAAATGAACTTAAACTTTACAGTTATGCCAGGAATCGCATTTGGGAGTAATTAATGACCCTATTCTTCAAGAATATCAGCCAAGCACCATGCTGAACGCAATATTGTTGGTTTAAAACGACTTTATCACTTTTGAGAATCAAAATATCTGATGGACGCATGACATGGCCAAAAGCACTTGTGTTGCACATTTCCATTCCTAGCAACCCTAGATATGTCCAATATTCTTGGTTGTCACAAAAGTCAATGTATGACTATCTGCTTCACTTATGAACATCAGAAAACAGGGCTAGGTATGTTTTTTCAATCAATTTTCGTTGATTTTAACGCAATGGAGAACAATGAATCCTCTGGTTTTGAGGCAGCCAATAATTTTGGCTTTTTTGCTCCATAAATCAGCAACTAGTGATCAGATTTACTCAAACTCGGTGTCAATCTTT
>REGL01000773.1:85940-141100 GCA_004194395.1 Aurelia aurita complex sp. Pacific | reverse complement strand
TTTTTTTTTTTTTTTTTTTTTTTTTTTTTTTTTTTTTTTTTTTTTTTTTTTTTTTTTTTTTTTTTTTTTTTTCAATAGCATAACAGCTAGATATATGGATAAAAGTATGTCCATGTCTGGAGCAATTTTCTACCAAGGGACTGAGCATGAAACGAAGAAAGACGCTTGAATTAAAAAACAATGAATCCTATTGAATACCGTTATGGAATACGGAAAAATTCTGCTTGCAATTGCAAGCTGATTTTGAAAAGATGTAAAATGATTTCGGAAATATGTCGATACAAATATATGATGTCTGTAGCAGTTTTTCTACCAAAAGACAGTGCATGAATAGAAGATAAAACGCTGGAATGAAAATGAAGGCTCTACGTCCGCTCACACCATTAATGGACCGTTCTCAGTTCATGCTCTGAAATGTTACCAGTTGACGTGCATCGCAAGCATCATGCAAAAGATGATAGATTGATAGCAATAAATTGTTTGATTTAAAGGCTTTTGGGTAACCGGCATGCTTTATAATCGTTTGTCTTGTTTTCCTTCATTTCTTCATTTCAAGCTCAATCAAGGGCGCCTACCTTGTAGGAAGTGTGTTTAATCCCAGTACTACATCCGTGGCCCAGTACACAGAGTAACTGGTGTCCTGTGACCTAGTCCTGTTAATCTGTGTATATCATAAGTTACAAGGATTTTCAAATTCTACCGTCTGTTTGTGTTGACCAATCAAAAATCACACTGTCTGGTTCCCTGTGGCCAGCTCGTATAACAGTTGATCTCGTATTACATCAACGCCGGAATTTGAAACCACAAAGTTATTCATACGTCATCTTGACCTTGACAGGACTGACCCTGTGTACTGGGTCACGATACAGTACTGGGATACTATGCGTACTGGGTCACAGGACACCAATTATTCTACAGTACTGGGAATAAATACAGTTCCTACAAGGTAGGCGCCCTTGGCTCAATGTTTAAGACACATACCGACAAATATGGCTGCATCTGGAGCAGCATAGGTTCCAAATCTTTGATTCGGTTTAAAACGTGGGTGTAGAATTCTATGTCCTATTTCTTTTACCTGAATGGCTTGAAAGAAACTTTCATTACTTATCTTTAATCCTACTGCTCCACTTTTGAGAAATCTTGAATTTTCTTTAAATTACGGTGTATTTCGTATTTCAACTCATTTGAGAATGCAACGTCAACACATTTCTAAATCGCAAAACAGAAGAGTGACAAACATTTGCTTGATATAATGTTGTTGAAATCCATAGTCTGTGGTTTTCTTGGAAATTATTTCATGTTTCGTCAAAAAGTTTGGAGATTATGATGGTTATTAATTTTTTTTAAAACTTTTTAAAATTCTTAGCAAAGAAGAAAAACGCTATAATTCTGATAATATTGAGGATTTCAGAAAAGTCCAACGGTAGAATTATAGAAAGATGGCTAAAGTTTCTTTGAAGCCATTCAGTTTACAGAATTAGGTGACAGCATTTTACACCAACCTTATTAAAGATTTGGAACTTATGTCATCTGTAGCTGCAGGGACGTGGTGCTGATTTTAGCGATATCTCAATTTTTTCATTCAGCATGAATTTAGGCCACCTTTACAAATATGGGCTGCACTGCATGCCGGTTGCTCACGAGGCCTTAACGTTGGCAAACAAAATACAGTAAGCTAGTTAAAGGGGCAGTTGCACCGTGCGAGCATATTTGCCTCCTTTTTACTTATTTTTAAAGTAAATTTTTATAGTTAATCGTTTAGTTCGATAATAGTTCAGGATCTTGTTTCGTAGCAAGACTTGTTCTACTAGTACATAAATTTATGTTGTTGTAGACGTGTTTTGTTAATTGATGTTGAAGTATTTTGTTACTTAATAGTTTCGTTCGATCCTCTCCCTTTTCTTAATTTTTTTGCTGGGCAGCGACTTCTTCAGTATGTTTTTAAAGAGAACAGAATACTTCGAAAAAATTGAGTTTGCCTAGCCCTATTTACAATACAGAAGTTTTTTTTGGTACGGCACGGATTAAATTCATGCATGTGCAAAAATAATACTGTTTCATCACAGCCTTGAAGCTACCAGCTTTATCAAAGCCTAGCCGTTATTTATGGTAGGCATGGACTTTTTTATCTGTACAAGGACTAACTCGAGACTTGACACTGACCGAGCATAGATTAATTTTGATATCGGTAGCAGTCTTATCCGCATCGTACCAACAAGGACTTCAAATCAATTTACAGATAACAACTTGTTGCTAATTATTCTGGATTGTAATTTTTCTTTCAAAAAAACTTTACGCTTATGTTATAAATTATAGCTATTTATATATGTGCCTACTTTAAATGAATCAATAATGATAAAACTTGACTTCACGAATGATTTGCATAATGTACCTTTCCTTTATTCTTCTCGCCTCCCAACTTTTAGTAGAATGCTGCCATCTTTCAAGCAACGTTCAAACTGTTCTTTGCACCTGACCTCATACGCAGTAATGCTTGCAACAGACCTTTAAGCTATTCTACAAAAGGGCATGGATCAAGCGATATTTTCATATATTTTTATACGATGTGTTCGATTGAGTGGCGTTGAAGCTTCTATCACTGTTGTGCACATTCGAAAATTCTACAAAATGTATCAAAATATCGTTCGATTCAGATTCTTTATTAGAATAGCTAAAAGGTCTATGGCGGCATTCAAGCCAGCTTTTAATCTACTACGTGTAGGGTTCTACACGTAAGCTAGCCAAAGTTGCGATGTGGGTGGAACGCAGACTTATGACTTTTCGCCCCTTGTTTCCCTGCGTTCTTTAATTTGCTGATATCACTTGCTCAATAGGGACTCATACCATTACTCATTTCATTTCATTTTACAATATTTATACAGGTTAATAGGATTCATATATAAGTATGTTTTTCAACCTGACCTGTTTCAACAAAAAGAAAAAACCTAGCCACTAAAACTAAGAACAAAAGAAATTTACATGCCTAATCTACAATATTATACAAAACTAAGACTAATTAATAAAATAAAAGTTGTCCCTGTTTCTTATAAAGTTGCCACTCTTATAAAGTGGGCCCCCTGTTTCAAAATGGCCTAAACTAGCGGGTGTTCTCGTACACTCAACAAAATCGCTTCAAAGTCTGATTTAAAGAGCTTAAACATTGAAAAGCAAACTTTTAGTACAAAGAATGATGTTTTCCTGACCTACGAATCACAAAATGTATACCTTCCAAGCAGTAATCTTCCTCTCCTCTGCAGAAACAAAATAGATCCATCGCAGCTACGAGAACTCTAGGCCGTATCAACCGTTTTTGTATGCAACAACGACAACTGTCTAAATAGCGCCTCTTTATAGGTTGAAAACTAAATTCTAGGAAGTTGATTGGTCAATACGGAACCACTCCATAAGGGCCTAAAGGGGGCCCATTCTATAAGAGTAATGGTATGAGTCCCTATTACGAAGTGATATCAGCAAATCAAAGAACGCAGGGAAATAAGGGACGAAAAGTCAAAAGTCTAGGTAGAACGAAGGAAAAGCAACAGTATTAAATTTTTCTCGCAATCCCGTGGAAGAGAAACAACATTGGTAAAGATAAAATTTGGGTCAATATACGCCACAAGAATGTTGCTTTTTTTCTGGCACATCCGATAGCAAACACGATAAACAAATTGAGTTGTGAATTGTTCTAAAAAATCAACACTTTCTCTGTCTTATATTCCCATAGCAATCGTCACAGAAGAAGGATCAACAAGATGCACTCGTTGTAAAATTGATTTTTCGGACAATGAAGGATTTGAAGAGCACATCAAAACAAAGAAATGTAATAAAGGTATCAAATGTTCAGAATGTGGCGAAATCTTGATGCGAAAGAAGACTTTGAAAAAACATATGTTCAACAAACACACAACTCACAGGTGAATTTATCTACCTTTTTCATCGCAAGTCAGCTATCATGAGATGTTTGAGTCTTTGAAATGTATTTATCCAGGCAAACTTCCCTGTTATATCTACAGGGTGATCCCAGAACAAAGTTCCCACTTTTGAAACTTCATAGCACAAAGAGTACTTGATAGATTGGAATGAATATACTTCTGCACGGTAGCCGAGAGATTGAAGTATTTTTGTAATTTTCCTTATGTCTTCACGAGCACTGAAAGTATAGGTAAATTTGACTCCACGAAACTTTCATTGTTGTGAAGCGACTTAGCAAATTATGAAAAAAACTCCTCATACAGGACAATTAAGAAGGTACAATTTTTCACTGGTGGGAAATATCATCTGCACATTTTACGATAGGAAAGAAATTCTTGAGAACTTGTTTGAAAATCTGTTTCTCATAATTCCTGAGAGCGGTCAAATATCCTTGTGTATTTTTGTGTGTGAGGAGATTCCTTAGGGGTCAAGAGTTTCAGGGATATTTTCAGGCATTTCACGACCACGAAATTTCCGTAGAGTCAAATTTACCTCTATTTTCACTGCTCATAAAATCTGAATAAAAAAAAAATGCTTGAGTCTTTTGGTTTTGATTAGAGTTTGAATCGTTGAAATCTGTCAAGTACTCTTGGTGCTATAAATTTTCGAATGCGGAACTGTTTTCGGCGCACCGGGTATTTTGTTTTGGTATATGGATAATAAGGATGCTCAAGCTCACGTGATGGAGCTTTACCGGGTATCGAATCCTGTTCCCCTGACTTTTCTGGCTGCCAAAGTCAGAGGATTGCCCACTGTGTCACAACCCCTTTTCTGTCAGTTCAGGCCTCATTAGAAATATTCTGTGCCTGCGAGCAAATGGTTGAGAAAAATGTGCCTGCAAGCAAACCACTTTCCGTACAATTAAGGTACCAGCAAATAATGTCATGATGTTTTGTGCCTGTGAGAGGTGCTCGGGCAGCATAGGTTCCAAATCTTTAAAAAGGCTGGTGTAAAATTCAGTGACCTATTTCTTTGAACTGAATGATTTCAAAGAAACTTCAGCTATTTCTCTATAATTCTACCGTTGGACTTTTCTGAAATCTTCAATATTTTCAGACTTTCAGTGTTTTTTTACTTTTTCAAGAATTCAAGAAAAATTTTCAAAAAAACTTAAAACCATTGTAATTTCTAAACTGTTTGAAGCAACATGAAATAATTTCGAAGAAATTCATAGTTTATGTATGTCTACAATATGGTGTCAAGCAAAAGTCTGTCACTTCTCTGGTTTATGATTTAGAAATTAGATGACGTCACACCCTCAAATGAGTTGAAATGTAACATATGCCAAAATTTTGAAAAATATTGAAAACTTCTGAAAAGTCCAACGGTAGAATTAAAGATCAGTGACTAAAGTTTGTTTCAAGCCCCTCAGTCCGAAGAAATAGATCACAGAATTTTACACCCACCTTTTACGCCGAGTTAAAGATTTGGAATCTATGCTTGCTCGGGAAAATTCATTATGTCTGCTGCAGTGGGGATCCATATTTTTTTACGCTTAGGACAAATTTAATTTTCAGACAATCTGAAATTACAGCATGCTTGCAAAGGATTCTGGGTAACAATAGCCCTTTAACAGTGTGACAGAAATTTTAGGTTGTTTTACCCACGTTTTTAATTTTTTCCGTCTTGACAGATATGAAATTTTTTCCCGTAGCTGTAAATTTTGCGAAGATTCATTTCCATTATACCATGAGCTTTTGAAGCATGTTCGCGGAAAGCACGCTACAGAAGAGGGAGTTGGAATCAAATGCACAGAATGTGATGAAATCTTGATATCAAAGAAATCAATGAAAAGACACATTTTCAATAAACACACGATTCACAGGTGATTTTTGTATTTTTCAGCGTTGGTTTCAAATGTGACAACATAGTGCTCAGAACTTTAAAAAGGTCGGTGGAAAATTCTAGCTGTAAAATTCTATTACAGTTTTCTTTTGATTAAATGGCTTGGAAGCAACGCAGGGCTTTTTGCTGTTAATCTGCCGTGGGAATTTATTGATATCTTGATTGGTTTCAAAATGGCGGCATTTATTAAATTTAAGGCTTTTTTTAGGCTATTTTTGATGCTATTAAATTTGAGGCTATTTGGGGCAAATTTCTAAATCCTAAACCAGAAAGCACCATATTATTGCTTGCCACCATATTGTTGACCATCATAAAGTATGCTTTTCTTAAAGGTTATACCATTTTCCCTCCATTGGTTTAGGATTTACGATGATTTAGATTTTTTCAAAATTGTCCATGAATTTTGTCAAAAATAACGAAATTGCCGCCATTTTGAAAAAATCAAGGTATCAAAAAATTTCCACGGCAGATTTGCAGAAAAGTACCATAAATTCTTTTCAAGTCATCCAATTCAAAGAAAAATGTCATATAATTTTACACCCACCTTTTAAAGATTCGAAAGATTTGAGCCCTATGCTAAGTGTGACAGTAACAGGTCGACAAATGATGACTTAAACCCTTTCCCACTTTGTGTCCCACTTTGTGTCCCACTTTGTGTCCCACTTTGTGTTCCACTTGAGTGGCCAGAATAGCTGAAGAACACACAAAAATGCAAGTTCTCCGATCTTAATGAAAATTCGCACAAATGATAATTCTTGCACGGGGATTTCAAATCTGCATTCAGTTTTCGAAAATTTTGGAATTTCAACGATGAATTCGACGTTCAAATCTTTTAATCTTGATAGCCTTGCTATAGACGATTGCGCTAAAGATGGCGGTGAGGAATTTTTTACCAAGATGCATTGCGTTCTAATGAAGATTCTTTAATTATTCTATAGGAATTCTATTAAAGAACGCAGTGCATCTTGGTAAAAAGTTCCTCTCCGCCATCTTTAGTGCAATCGTCTATGGTCTGGTCTATAGTCTCCCAGATAGAATTTCAGGTTTTGCTTCGATGATCTCTAACTTTAATTGAATAATCTAACTATCTTTCCGTAGTTGCCAATCATGCGATGAGAAATTTACATTGCATCAAGAGTTCAGCAAGCATGTTCGCGAAAAACATAGCACAGAAGAGGAGATCTACACAAACTGTAAAATCTGCAAGAAACGTTTCACGAAGACCTACATAAATGAGCACGTAAAGTCACACATGGGTGGCTACAAGTGCCACATTTGTTCCAGAGATTATTCCTGTGGGAGCAATCTCAGAAAGCACATAAAGAAACATGATCCCGATTACAAAGCAGATAAATATGATCCTGCTAAAATTAAGAAATTGCAGTGCGACGAATGCGATAAAGTTCTTGCTGGATCCAATGCGTTGAAGGTTTGTTCTCTAGCGTATTATTTAAAGAGAATCAGTGGAAATAGAAGTCCCTCTTGGAAGGGGTCTGGGTAGTCTCTAGCTAGCCAGCTAACTAAGCTAACTAGCTAGCTATTTGAGGAGAGGATCTGAACACGTGCGTGGGCATTGTACAGCTACAGCTAAAGAAACAATGACACGTATAGGCGGTTTCGTCCCCTATTGATAGATGGCTTTTACTTAGCTCCATTCATTCTATTTAAGATGCTTTGTTATGGTAATCTGAACTTGCGCAATTCGTCCTGAAAGAAATAGAAAGGACAACTTATTTCGAGACAGCTCCTTATTGATTATTCATGAGACATGTGTGATCTCACGCATAGATTCCAAATCTTTAACTCGGCGTAAAAAGGTGGGTGTAAAATTCTGTGATCTACTTCTTCGGACTGAGTGGCTTGAAACGAACTTTAGTCACTTATCTTTAATTCTACCGTTGGACTTTTCAGGAGTTTTCAATATTTTTCAAAATTTTGGCATATGTTACATTTCAACTCATTTGAGGGTGTGACGTCATCAAATTTCTAAATCATAAACCAGAAAAGTGACAGACTTTTGCTTGATACCATATTGTAGACATACATAAACTATGAATTTCTTCGAAATTATTTCATGTTGCTTCAAACAGGTTAGAAATTACAATGGTTTTAAGTTTTTTTGAAAATTTTCCTTGAATTCTGGAAAAAGTAAAAAGCACTCTAATTCTGAAAATATTGAAGATTTCAGAAAAGTCCAACGGTAGAATTATAGAGAAATAGCTGAAGTTTCTTTGAAATCATTCAGTTCAAAGAAATAGGTCACTGAATTTTACACCAGCCTTTTTAAAGATTTGGAACCTATGCTGTGATCTCACTTGACCAGATATTTGTGATTGCAAGTAACTGCAAGCAATCCAAATCAAGATGAAAACTGCTTCCTGCAGGACCACCACTATCAACATAATCACCGTCATCATCAACATCGTGATAATCGCCATCGTCACCATCATCGTCATCACCATCATCATCACCATCATCGTCATCATCAACATCACCACCATCATCATCATCACCTGATTTTTAGCAGACTGGAATCTGGCTAACATTACAGCTAATTTAGGCCAACTATGAGCAGTGCATGCCGGATCCAGGCATGGAACATCTAGTTTAACGTCCTTTCGAAAGGACGGACGGATGGGGAAATGAGTTGTTTGTTCAGGCGTCTGGAAGGTTACCAAATCCAAAGTTTGACTTTACTCGACCAATCTTAACTTCTATTATCTAACAAGAATTGTATAAGCCGCCCAGCCAAATACTGCAACAAAAAGTCATCCGACTATTCAGCTGTGAGCTGTTGGAGAAGTCGCCCTTTCGTTCTAAGACGAATTGGACAAGTCCAATTCTAGATCAACTCTGTTAATCGCCTTGCCGCCACAAGTTGTTGGAGTGGGCCTAAATAGGGTCAAGTTTTTTAGAATTGTGTTACGAATTGAGCAGTATAAGTCAAAGGGCACATGGAAACAAGAGACTCAGGTAATAAGTATAAGTAAACATGAATAGGTATTTGATTCCTCTTTTCTATTGCAGGGTCTACTCTGTACTCTGAGGAGCAGTTCAATGTCATTTATTTAAGTCAATCACGCTCATCAATGTAATTAGAAATGTTTTATCTCTGGTATTGAGCATTGCAATAAAAAAAGCGCATACAATGTGCACATTTCCTGCAATTTCCCGTGCTCCTTGGAAAGTTTGACGTCGGCTTATTTTTGTATTGATATTTCGCCATTTTCCTTCATCTGACACAACCCTTTTAAGTGTGTTTAAGTGTGTATTTATTAATTCACAGGCATATAAGCGTCTGCACACGGGGGAACGTCCTTTCAAATGTGAGGACGTATTTTTGTATTGATATTTCGCCATTTTCCTCCATCTAACACAACTTTTTTAAGTGTGTATTTATTAATTCACAGGCACATAAGCGTCTGCACACGGGGGAACGTCCTTTCAAATATGAGGTCGTATTTTTGTATTGATATTTCGCCATTTTCCTCCATCTAACACAACCCTTTTAAGTGTGTATTTATTAATTCACAGGCACATAAGCGTCTGCACACGGGGGAACGTCCTTTCAAATATGAGGACGTATTTTTGTATTGATATTTCGCCATTTTCCTCCATCTAACACAACCCCTTTAAGTGTGTATTTATTAATTCACAGGCACATACGCGTCTGCACACGGGGGAACGTCCTTTCAAATGTGAGGACGTATTTTTGTATTGATATTTCGCCATTTTCCTCCATCTGACACAACCCTTTTAAGTGTGTATTTATTAAATTCACAGGCACATAAGCGTCTGCACACGGGGGAACGTCCTTTCAAATGTGACAAATGTGATTCGGCATTCGTGCAACGTGGTCACTTGATAAGACACAAGAAATCTCTGCATGGGATTGGAAATCATGCCGGGCATCATCAATGCGATACTTGTGAAAGATGGTTCACTACTGAATTTATTCTAGAGATGCATATCAACACAGCTCATAAAGGGTTGAGACCTTTTAAATGTGATCAGTGCACGGACACGTTCACTGTACAAGGTAAGAAGGCCGTTTTGAGAAATGGCTGATCATTGGTCCACCGATACAGATTGATTTTTAGATTACAAGAAAACAGTAAGATCCTTTACGCACGTGTATTTTTTGTAAGAAACTGCTTATAAAAAACTCAACTTTAATATCGCCAAGGAATTAAAGGCATTGAGTCATGGCAAATAGACCGCGTATACCCAACTTGCAAAATTGCTGACTCATGATTATAGCTTACGCCAATCTGATTGGCTGTTATTTAAACTGCACACATGATATTGTAACCTCGCAATGGGCTAAGCTTAGCTGACGTAGCCTCGTATTTGTGAAGTTGATGTATGGTCACATATAAGCAGACTGATCACATGAAAGCAGACAGACCCCCAGCGGAGAATCGCTATTTACCATGACTCAATGCCTTTAAGAAGCTCCATTTCTGCGAAAATATAGTTTTAAGAAACTATTTATTTCAATAAGGGAAGTCTTTCGCATATTTTTACTATATTTTCACTTGTTTTGTTTCCCGTATCATATTTCTCGGAATGTACTCGAGTAATGTCTAAACATTGGAAAGGCTTCAAGGAACTTAGTTTCCAAAATGTTCAGGATGACAAAAGGAATGAAAATGAAGATTATTCCTGTTGTATGATGTATAAATATAAAGAAACTCGTGAGAAACTCTAAGAAAAGACAAGAAAATACAACAGCATTGAAAAGAGAAATCATCAAAGCACCTCATAAGTCATGCTACAGACCGGTTTCGCCCAATTATATATAACAGGCCAAATGAAAAAGGCTATGTTAAAACCTATGAGATTTTATCTTTTCATTTAGGTTATTCACTTTAAATGTATTTCATCTGAGAAGTTGTCACTGTTCCAGTCTTTTGGATACATATACAGGGTGTCCAAAAAATTGTTCGACGTTTGATTAAGTATTAGAAAATAATGAAATAATGAACAGGCCCTGTGGTAAGATAACCATATTGTTGGGATTTTAAATTAATTTTAGACACCAGAAGCTAGTAAATCGGCTAAATATTTACGGAGCTACGAGATTTTGAAGTTCATGTTTGTGCGACAGCTGAAACCAGACGCCCCTAAATTGCATATTTTGTGTCTGAGTAGAATCTCGTTTATTCAAAGCAAATCAAATGGAATTTAAAAAGCATTCGATAACCTAGCTTTCTTTAACATTAAATCAAGGTTATGGATGCTTGAATGAATCCTGTTGAACACAATTTGGAATGGCGCCGTCTCTCATCGATTAAGTTTTCATTCCATGTTTTTGGATACTTGCATTCTTAAATAAATTTTGGCAACAGTTACAAGAATTAGATTACTTCTCCGTGAATTCTTAGCAGATTCGCAAGATTCTGGTTTCAAAAATTAATTCAAAATCTTAGGAAGAGGGCTATCTAACCAAGAGCCTGTACATTTTATCGTTACTTTTTAATATTTAATCAAACGTCGAACAATATTTCTGGGACACCCTTTATATGAAATTTTTCTTTCTAGGCTTGCTTCTGCGCCACCAAAGGGAATTGCATCAAATGATTGTTGATTTACCAGAAGACCAAAGGAAATACATTTGTAAGATTGAGGAATGTGGCAAAAAGTTTAGCTTGCAATCTGATTTGAATAAACACATCATTGAGCACACTGGCAAGCATCCTTTCCAATGCAAGGAATGTGACAGCTGCTATTCCAGTTCAGGTAATTCATCGTTGTAAATCGTTGTAAATAGGCTGATTACAGTGAGTCTCAATAATTGCTTACTATAAGTCTTGATAACGAGACCAACATCAAATGGAGACCGCTCATACTGAGACGCATAATATTGCAGCACATTTTTGAGCTTACAGCGTTGAATTTTCAATGCCCATTGAAGCGAGAAGCGAGGCTGCAATGCAACGTTACTGGAATTTGTGCAGATTCGTTGAATGATTAAAGAGGTATAATAAGTTAAAGGTTTTGAGTGCCCCAATTGAAGTGTGCTTCATTGCTTGATTGAATTAATGAATGTGCCCAATGTGTTCATCTTTCCGTCAGTTTCTGACTTATACGAATTAAATTTGATATCTGCTCTTTCGATATGCACCAGTGCTTTCTCTTAAAAATCCCTTTTGCATGCAGCATGAGCGAGTTGGCCATCCATGTTTAAGAGCATCTTGCTTTATTATTTCTTTGCTTGCTAATCGGCCGTCAGAATTGGAGGGCCTTAACTTGTTGACTTGACTTGACTTGACATGACATGACCTGACCTGACCTGACCTGACCTGACCTGACCTGACCTGACCTGACCTGAATTACTTTACTTGGGCTTGGCTTGACTTGACTTGACTTTTTTGACTTTTTGACTTTTTTGACTTGTTGACTATAGTCACAATATAGATCACAATCACAATATTTCATTGTCAATTTTCAATACAATTTTTAGGTAATTTGGGTAAGCATGTGCGCAGGATCCATCGAGGAGAGAGTGTTCCTGATAGCAAACCGAAACCCGAAGGGACGTACCAATGTGATCTTTGCGACAAAATTTTTAGCAATGCAGCTAGTTTGAGAGAACATGGAAGGTTAGTTATGTTGCATTTGCCTTTTATGTTTTATTCATTGATGAGAATCGCTTCCTGTTGTGAAGTTTTTATTCATTTTCAAATGTTGTGAAGATATTCACTCAAACTGTATGACGTCACAACAACGTTGAAAACACGATTCCATCTTGTTGTGGAGTAAATCTTCGGAAAATTGCTGTAGGCTTTTGCCCGAAATTTGTGAAGTGTTGCATAAAATTCGCTGTTATATTCTCCCTCTTGATAATGAGAACGAAAAAGGATAGGCAGCAATAGAGAATACGAATCGAATTTGCTGTATTATTGATTCGAAGAACTGCAACCAATTTTTTTATATCCGGGTGAGCCAGAAAAATGTTCCCACTTTTGAAAAGTTTTGGTATCAAGAGTACTGGATGGATTGGAATGAATCGTTATTTGCTTCTCAGCCAAAAGATCGAAGTATTTTTGTGATTTTCTCGCCTTGTTACAACCACTGGAAAAATTGGTAAATTCGATTTTAGAAAAACTTTGTGGTTGCAAAATGACTGAAAAAGGCCAAAAGTACTTGATCAAATCATACAGGACTCATCGCTCAGGACAACAGAAAAATACAATTTCTCGTGTGTGAGAGATATCGCCTGCACATTTATTGCTATGAGATTGAAAATCTTTCGTATCTGTTTGGGAATCTACCGGGTGCGCCAAAATAAACTATGCATTTTTGGCAGGCCATGATAGATCGTACGCTGGACCGATTTTGAAGATTTATGACTTAATCTTTAGCAGAAAGCCTGAATTAGGTTCTGGGATTTTCTACAAATTTTTCCGTTTTCATTCTTTAGAGCTACAAACGAGTTTCTTAAAATTTTCGTTTTCGAAAACACTGAAAACCATCAAAAAACGTTGATCAAATTTTCTAAAGAATCAGCACGATCGATCGATTTATCGTGGCCTGCCAAAAGTGCATAATTTTATTTTGGCGCACCCGGTATGTCTTATTACTCTTGAGAGAGGTGAAACGCCGCTGCCTATTGTTCTGTGTGAGGAGAGTTCTAACGATTTGATCAAGTGTTTTAGACCCTTTTCAGTCATTTTGCAACCATGACATTTTTGTAAAGTTGAATTTACCTATATTTGCAGTTCCGTAAAAGATGAGAAAAATCGCAGAAATACTTTGATCTTTTGGCTTTTAACTAGATCTTGAATCATTCAAATCCTTGAAGTACTTGTGGTGCTACGAATTTTCGAAAGTGGGAACTTTTTTCTGGCTCACCCTGTAGTTTTGGATAATTTAGGACATTCTGTCATCATTGATGTTCAGACAATTGATATTCCGTCAAATATTTAGAGCTCTAAAATTGTGTTTTTCTCATAGATTTCACACTGGAGATCGAATCAAGTGCTCCAAATGCCCTTCTACATTTGTGCAACGATCAGGACTACGCAAGCACCTGAGGTATGCTTGCATGAATTTCTCCATTTTGCTGTTTGCATTTAACGACGTGAAACAATGTTGTTGGTTGTTTTTGTCACATTGAAGCTGTACTTGTCTGATAGGAAGTGTAATTTATTTGAAATTTGAAGTTATTTTGATGATTTAACGTAAGTATTTATCGATCCATTGTTTGATTGCAATGAATTGCTTAACCTCCCCTTTGTGTAGAGCCCGGGGGAGGGGGGGGGGGTACTTCATTGTGAACGTGATTCGACCTGCATCTAGACTTTGAGAAAAGGACCCATTTGCATTACGGAATATTCAAGAATTCCGAGCCGATTTGCATGAATATCAGGAAATTTCTGACCCATGTGTACGAATTTGTCGATTTGAAACGAAGGAAAATTTCAATTGTTTGGTGCCGATTATTATCATGGGACTCATTGATAAGAAACTTCTCAAAAAACTACCCACCTATCAGAATTATTGTTAAAAACAGATCCATATGTAGAGAATTTCAGATGAAAAAAAAACCCACCCATGTGAGTGGAGTGGCACGTCCAGTATCATTTAACAATTAAGTCCCCCCCCCCCCTGGGGTGTAAACATCAGCAAGGGTGAGTTTTGTAAAACAAGAGATGCAAGATTCCAAGAAAAGAAAGTGATTTGCCTTTCAGAAGAATAGGTTTCACACCTCTGAATGCATTCAATCAAATAACGAAAAACGAGAGGGAAAGCATTATGGCTGTCGGCATGGAACGTTTGAAATCTATCCATCAGGCTGCCAGATTGCTCTGTCTTCATCAAGCCTGTATTTTTTGTGCTAAATTTGCCCTTGCTATGGAAATAGTCACCAGACAGGCTGGTTCATATGTGAGTCAACAGAACCATTTAGGCCACCCCCGTCAGATCAGGGCAGAAACATTTGCCTCTCCCCTCAATGACAATGGGCTTAAAATTCACTCAATATCTATTTGCAGAGTGGGGGACACTTAGTTTTTACTATTGCTAGTAAGTATATGGTCAATAGTGTAACATCGCTTTTTCACGGTTTTTTAGGTGTTTACGCTGCCCTGGCCTATTAAAAGAACTGGAGGAGCGTGGAGAGTTGCGCGAACCAAGGCATTACAAAACAACGAAAAGTTGGAAATGTGATCAATGTGATAAATGCTTTTCAGGACCAAGTGACCTGAGATCACATAGCCGGGTTCATACCGGGGAGCGCCCATTTCAATGTGAAGTTTGTGGAAAAGCATTTACTCAACCTGGAAATCTAACAAAACATGAAAAGTGAGTGGCTCTAATTTTGCTGAATTTTACAGAAATATTCATTTATATTCCTTCACAAGATATCGCAAACGGTTTGCTGTTTCAACGAAATTCTAACTTTTATGGAACAAGAATAGATTTTGTAATACAATAGCAGCGGTTAAGTTTGATTGACACCTCAATTCAAAGTGATTAGCGACTGCAGACAAAGGAAATTCTCTCAACCAGTGATTAAAAACAAACTGAGCCACACAAGTCCCCCGAGACTAGAAGGGCAACCTCTTGCCTTGTGCAAGCGAAAGGGATTTTTAAGAGGAGTTATATGCTTATAACGAAAAGAGAAGGGTAAATCGAACGTTCTGTCCGGTGAATTTTGTTTATTTGATTCAGAAGCCGAGGAGAAGGCATTGCAATTCTCGCACATTTGGGGCTTAAATGAAACGATTACCACACATCTCTTGAATCAAATAAACAAAATCGGCCAGACAGTTTTCAAATGTAGAAAAACTCAAATACAACGCAAGACTGACGACGTGATTCCTTGTATTCGTTCAACGTTCTGATGTTTTTATTTTCACTCATACAAGGACTCACAACCAAACAGATTCAAATTTAGCGTCGTTTCGAACGTCGTTTCGCTTTAAAAAGTCGAACTTTGATCTAATCAACCAATCAACCGCTAGTAATGGACACGTGGTGTGACCTTATTAAGAAAGTAGCGATCTGATTGGTCCCACCGTAAATGGCATAAGTTAGTCTGCGTTTTGAAACTGTATTGTCATGAGTCTCAGTTTGAAGCCATAACATCATCCAATTCAATGCTGAAAACAGAGACTCATGTAATCAGTCTAATGCAACGCTAGAATTTAAAATGCCCTTCTTTCAGGTATGTCCACGGTGGAGAGAAACGCCCACGAGAATTAAAACGTGATAAGAAATTCGCCTGCAGCCTTTGCTGTAAATCCTTTTCATCCCCTGGTGACCTATCAATGCATTGTCGAAGTCACACAGGAGTCAAGCCCTTCGAGTGCACAAATTGTGGCATGGCTTTTACACAAAGAGGCAATCTAAAGAAGCATTTCGCCCGCTGGCATACACCGAATGCCTCAAAGAAGCGCCGCAAGCCTGGCAACGGTGCAAGCAAAGAGGGGAAATTGGTTATCAAGGGTCTATCAACGACTCCAACCAGCACAACCAGCACTACCGACACACTGACATGTTCAGTGGTGATACCAGCCTCTTTTATCACTGACAACAAAGAGGTGTTAGTTACTAATGTGCCAGTGTCGATGGCAGCTATGTTGAAACAAAAAGCAACTGAAGTAGCAAACGCAAGTGAACCATCTTCTGAGTCGGTCACTGCCTTAATCCAATGCCTAACAGCATCGCAAATTGCAGGTAAAGCATCCACTTCAACCTCATCTGTTGATGAAACAGCTACACCCACACAAAGCGAAGACAAATCAAGTAGTGACAAAGCAATGCCAAGCAAATCATCGAAGACAGCAGCGTCCACAATTTCAACCACATCTTCAAAACAAACTCAGCCAAAACCTCCTTTACTTATCACATCAGCAACGACATCATCCACACCAGATAGGCCCAACGCTCCAAAATCAACATTCCCAACATACGAGATGCCGAAATTACCAAATTTCAGTAAACTCACAGAAGATCCACCCGCCTCATCCGTTCCTAGCATTTTTCCTCTTGAACAGTTCAAGCATTTCTTGCCAAGTAGACTGCCAACTACTACAGATGCAACACACACAACAACACAGTTTTCTGGGCAGCCTCCTGCGAGTAATTGTGCTTCCAAAGATATACACCGCGTGCAAGATCTGCTATCTGATTCTAGCTTGTTAGATATTGGTTCTCACAAGGTGTCTAATGCCCAACAAGTCTCCACACATTCGTTAAGTTTCACTGGTGATTTTACTGGCCAAGTAAGGGGAATGGAATTTGGACGTACTGACAACGGAAGTCAACCAAACTACCGATTGCTAACGAGGAATCCTTTACCCAGGTAATTTGACTTTTTATTTAGTTCTTATGATAGAATAATGTCTTGTTCAATTCCTACCCTAACCATCCCCCGGGGCAGCCCGGACGTGAACAAATATGCCTTGCTCATATGCCCAGGGGCTGGGGAATGATTTACGGTCAAATGCCCGGGGGTGTCCCGGGGGGGGGAGGTGGTCAGGGTTGAACGAGACTTGATGATAATAGATTTACTCCACAAAAAAGTAAGGATCGAACCATATTCTTATACTTTTTTATACGAGGGTTCTATTGTGTGGCGTCTACCACTGTTGCGCACATTCGAAAAGTTCGTCAAATTTTGCAAAATTTACAAAAATATTTTATCGATCCAAACTCTTTTTAAGGATTCCTGGAAGGTCTATTTCGCTACATAAAACCTTGAGTGTTTTCAGATTTGCATAAATACCTGTAAGGAAGTATCCTGATTCGCATGAAAAGAGCCAAAATGGTTTTTTTGAAGCAAGCCAGAATAAACCAAACTGCTAACGTGGTTTTCAGGGCTGGGCACCTGTAAGTCCTTGGGGGATATTGCCATTTGAAAATAGAAAAGGTATCAAAAGTTCACGGGAGAAGTCTAACAAAGCACCGAAGCTTCGTTTCAAGCCATTCGATTCAAAGCGTGAGGTTATAGTCATTTGCACGACGTTTTTCAATGATTTTGAGCCTATGCTGTAAATTTTACATGCCTTTATTTGACAGATTCCCTCCAGATTCACCAAAAGGTCTTCAGCTCCCATTTGATGGCCAGTATACTGCTTCAAGCTTCTTGAATTCCCCAAGACTCACACACGCTGACATTCCAAGACATAGTCGCGCCGCCCGCAGAGAGGCCTTTCCTGACGTTCTCGAATCACAGAGCGATTTTTCAGCCGCTGTGACACACGCACCTTTACAACACAGCTTCAGCAATGCAAGCTTGCCGCAGTCGATGCCAGCACCTGGGCATTATTTCCAATCCCCAGGAAAGATTCTTAGCCAAAGTTGGGACGCAGCAAATCTCAGGGATCCAAGAATGCACGCTGGGGAGAATCCGCAAACCATGGGTGCATTACTCGGGTCGAAATCGTTCCAGATTATTGGTAATAGTAATAACGATGTGAGGAAATGATGTTATGATTAATCAAGGTTTGTTGCTGTGCGCTGAAATCAAGTAAGAACTTCCTTATTTTGTTATTGTCCAGATGAATCCAGATCCAGATGAATCCAGATGAATCCAGATGAATCCACATGAATCCACATGAATCCAGATCAGTTGGAACAGATTCAGATTCATAAATCCTTAGATCCAGATTTATAACATACTGTAAAAGCTCTATTATGCCCCCGCCCTGGGGGCTCATTTATTCCCGAGGCTCCAGAGGGGAGCTTCAAAGAGAGAGAAGTTTTTAGGAGGGGTTTTATTCACAAAGTCAAGCGACAAGGTATAAATTACAGCTGTGTACATCTTTTACCCCATATTTTGTGGAGATCAGGATACAATTTTACAGGTCAAATACGCCAATTCAACAGTTTTTATCCCAACCCATGTCAAAATGAATATTCAGCCTTTTTGCTGAATATGTGGAAAATCTTTGGTAACCTCTGGCATTTGACATAAGAGAGGGGGCTTAGTAGAGAGGAGGACAATAATTTTTATCCAAAAGGGAGAGGTTTATTAGAGAGAAAGCTGGATGCAGAGGGGGGGAGGCTAAAGAAAGCTTTTACTGTAATAGGGCGTGGTTGATGAAATGAGGAAGGAAAACTGAACACAATTTGCTTTGTAGATTGTAGTAGACACAACAGAACAAATGGTCTTTGATTATCAGCTTAATTTATAAAAGTGGACTCTGATTTGCACTTCATATGCCGTTCTTATTATTAGTATAGTTACGACAAGCTTTGGACTAAGTTGGCTTTTAATCTTGTTTAATACATCTTTCGATAAATGAAGAACACTGTTTCCCAAGTACAGCCAATGGGAATTTGTTTTTATCAGCAAAATACTAACAAGAAATCAAGCCTTGAAATATTAGACCCATTAGCTCCTCAAATCTCTTGCATATAGCAACTTGTCTTACCACCACCACGGAGGGTCTTTGAGAATGTATACGGCCTTCGATAATGTGTTCCTTTGCTGCATCCTGCGTTAAAACGTCAGATGACCTTAATACACCAAGCAGTCCCTTCTCGACAACCAAAAGTGCTACTTTCATGCTTCTTGTTGTAAACTGGAATCTCATGTGTGTTCAGATTTTATAAAAAATCAAGATGTATTAATCTTTATTAACAGGCCATGCATATTGTTTTTAGTATATCATTTACATTTTTATAAAGTATATTAAACTTTAGGTTGGGTATTTTCCGTCGTAATGATTTAAAGTTGTCCAGTTAAGCGGACTGAGATGGACACTTTTTCGTGTACCGTAATGGCTGTGCTCATGAATTTGGTTAACTGTGCTGGAGTTGATTGAAGATTTCAAAATAATAACTATCGAGCCCTGCACTTCATCCTAAGTATAATCATGCGCAATAAGAAACATACAATGTACCCACCGAACGTGTGTTTTTTTGTGTCAAGCCCTCTGTACATGTGTTCTTTCGTCGCCACCTTAATTGACTGCGCATGATGCTTCGCAGTGGACTGCTGTGACAAAAAGTCCACTGGGAAGCACAATGCGCAGTCAGATAAGGTGGCGACAACAGAACACATGCACAGATGGATTGACACAAAAACACGTTCGGTAAGTACATTATATATTTCTTATTGGGTATGGTACAATTATTATGATAGTTTCTTGGCATACTGGTGAATCAGAATTGTTCTTAGACAAATGAAACCTGTAGCCCTTAAACCATTTATTGCATTCTTTTAAACCGACAACACCAGTGTAGGTAACGCATCAACTTAGGTGAGAAAACTTCGTTGGAAAGTTGGTTGTTTCATGCTCTAATTTCAAGCGGTTTTTCTTTATCTCAAAATCTTTAGGGGTTTTTATTGTTTTTATTACTTTATTTTTAGCAGACTGGATTTCTAGGTACCTCAGCGAATTAAGGCCCACTATGCATGCCGCATCCATACATGGGATCCCTAGTTTAACGTTCCTTCCGAAGGACAATGGATGAATGACGGAACGACTTTTCTAGTGTGAATTGAGCTTCCCGTGTCCTTTCAGACCACACAGGGTGTCCCAAAAAATTGTGCCCCGTTTGCGTAAAGATTACAACAAAAGGGCAAAAGATTCTCGCAAAATTTTTACATGATGTTGCTCTTCAGATCTTAAAATAAAGTTTGCTTCCATCCCCGTAATATCCGTTGCAAAATGATGGAACTATGGCTTTCAGGGGACCAAATTTGCCTGATGACTGAAACCAGCGGTCGGCCATTTTGTTTTACTATTTACAGTGATAAGTAGCTTCACGTGAGGTAAGAAATAATTTCTGTGAGATTAGAAATAGTGGAACTCTCTGAGGATTATCGGAATTTTCATGAGAGCTATGAAATTGGAGGCTGCTTTTTCATTTTGCATCCACGAATACTTATCGCTGCAAAATAGTAAGATGAAGTGGCTGACCACTGGTTTCGGTCATGGGGCAAATTTGGTCTCCTGAAAGTCATAGTTCCATCATTTTTCAACGGATTTTTATGGGAAGGGTAGCAAACTTTAATTGAATATCTGAAGAGCAACATTTGCTAAAGATTGGTGAGAGNTAAGAAATAATTTCTGTGAGATTAGAAATAGTGGAACTCTCTGAGGATTATCGGAATTTTCATGAGAGCTATGAAATTGGAGGCTGCTTTTTCATTTTGCATCCACGAATACTTATCGCTGCAAAATAGTAAGATGAAGTGGCTGACCACTGGTTTCGGTCATGGGGCAAATTTGGTCTCCTGAAAGTCATAGTTCCATCATTTTTCAACGGATTTTTATGGGAAGGGTAGCAAACTTTAATTGAATATCTGAAGAGCAACATTTGCTAAAGATTGGTGAGAGTCTTTTGCCGTTCTGTCGCAATCTCCAGGCAAACGGGGCACAATTTTTTGGGACACCCTGTAAATTTACAGTATGTGTTGCAAGCTTAACAGCAAATATTAAGTGGTTGAGTCTTACGTTACATTTTTATTTGGAAATATAGATAGCTGATTAAACTCGCTAGAAAGCTGGAAAGTATTTGGCTAAAAGGAAGATATCGATAAACCGCTGTGTTCTTATTTTAAGATGGACTTTTTCTGAAATGATGCTGCTTCACCAATTTTCATATTACCACCTTAATTTTTGATACAGGCCTCATTGAGAGAGACACACAATTGTGTTTATTATATCCTCATCAATTTCTTGCAAAATATTTTCATGACCAACAATACCCTTCAAAATGAACATCCACTCCACTCAATTTTTGTGCAATTCAGCAAAATTCGACTCCTTGAATGTCTTTGAGAATATTCCACACCTGTAGTTGACTCATTGCTTAAATTCTGTTTTGCAACAGTAGCAACTGCTTCCAAAAAGTCACTATTGTCTTGATAGACAATAGAAGCATTCTTCTAGACAATCGATATTGTTTCTATAGACAGTTATAACATTGTTTCAAAAAGCATTATTCACAAACATTACCTAAATATCGAGGAATGAGGGGTCACAATTGGACAGCTGTTTGCATTGTTTGCATTGTTTGTGTAAACCAATCAGACGCGATGCGTTTGCAAAAGTAACAATGAAAGCGCTGAACACTGTTTGTTTACTATTTGGAACCAAAGCGTTGCTGTAGATTAGAAAAAGTTTGTATGTATGAATGTTTATTTTAACATTCTTGATTTTGGAGCGATCAGATTCCTGGCCGTGATTGATTCTGTTTATCGCCTCTGATTGTCTTTGTGCGCAGCGTTGAATAGTACCTGTCTCAGTTTACAATCTTTGATTGCAGGGCACGAATTTAGGCCTCAAGTAATCTGCTTTTCACGGATTGTGAGCTTTATATTCCTCTGGTTCTTGGATTTTGGTGAAAAAAACATGAATTTGGTTGGGTAAGTGATGAAATTTTGCAATTTTGTACTATTTATTTTCAAAATTTAGCTTTGTTGTCTAAAAATCCCCTTGCTCATGTTTTCATCAAACCTATAGTTGATTAAATAATTCGTAAAAGGAAAGGTCACGATACCAGCGTCGATCGTCGGATCCGAAGATGCTTGCGTTGACGAATGAATGAAATNATGCGTTTGCAAAGTAACAATGAAAGCGCTGAACACTGTTTGTTTACTATTTGGAACCAAAGCGTTGCTGTAGATTAGAAAAAGTTTGTATGTATGAATGTTTATTTTAACATTCGTGATTTCGGAGCGATCAGATTCCTGGCCGTGATTGATTCTGTTTATCGCCTCTGATTGTCTTTGTGCGCAGCGTTGAATAGTACCTGTCTCAGTTTACAATCTTTGATTGCAGGGCACGAATTTAGGCCTCAAGTAATCTGCTTTTCACGGATTGTGAGCTTTATATCCCTCTGGTTCTTGGATTTGGGTGAAAAAAACATGAATTTGATTGGGTAAGTGATGATATTTTGCAATTTTGTACTATTTATTTTCAGAATTTAGCTTTGTTGTCTAAATATCCCCTTGCTCATGTTTTCATCAAACCTATAGTTGATTAAATAATTCGTAAAAGGAAAGGTCACGATACCAGCGTCGATCGTCGGATCCGAAGATGCTTGCGTTGACGAATGAATGAAATAAATTTGCAGGCAGAAACACCGCAACATGACGAACAAACAACAGCAAATGTGTTTGAATTAAATATTTGTTAGTTGTTTGTTGGATTCCGTTGAGCTGCGGCCCTGTACTTCGTTCGTTCACTCTAATTCATTCACTCTAATTATAAAGCTAAACAAATGGTTCTGCTACTTAACGCATTTTAAATCTAAAAATCTGTTTGGAGCATTTTGTAGACTACAGAGAGTACCACGTGCAAGCTTTGGCTAAAATGGGTAAGGCAAAAAAGAGAATGAATTTTGTGAAAATGTTGATTCACAAATCTCTTCCTCTAACTGTTCGATTGAACTATCCTTGCTAATTTTGTGAATATTGATTTGAAAGTTCACAATATACACTAATTTGCCTTACTGACGCTAAAGGATGCGTGAAAAGCTGCAGGGTCTGTTAAATTATACATTTTGATTATCTACTCATTTCAGCTCATCCACAGGTAACGGGGAAATATTAATATAGAATTAACAAATAGCTCTCTTTTTACTTCAGTTGTTGCCAAATTTGCTACTTTTTTCTAGACTACATTAGACTACACGACAATGTTTATGGTGCAAACCAGAACTGTTTATGTCACAAACATTGTCTTGGTTGGCCTAATCTAGACTAAATTGGCAAATTGGGCAAAACACTAAAGTAAAAAGAGAGGTACTTGTTACTTTTATACTAATGTTTCCCCGTTACCTGTGGCTTATCGTAGTTTTCTGATAGTAGGGTGATAACGTGTTTTATCATTTATTCAACTGAAAATCGTCATATCCTTTCCAGTCAGACCAACGCAAATCGGGTGAATCAGGAAAAATCCTTCAATGTTTCAAAGTCTGTAGCTCTCAAACAATTTATCAGAATCCTATATACTGACAATACATCTGTAGCCAAGATGTTAATTTAGATAAGAAAATAGTGTTTGTCAAAATTGGTCGTCTTGTTCTCAAACTACAAGCAGTTATGTAAAATGGTAAAATTCCTCCAAACAGGTCTAAAATCATGTCTCAAATAGTATCACAATCCAGCGGCGCTGCATTACTATCCAAAGTGTATTCAGTTAGCAGCCTGCTAATGTACCTCGCAAATACAGTAGTGTCCCGCATATATCCCTGCATAAATCCGCGCCGTCCTTCGGAAGGGACGTTAAACTAGGGGTCCCAATGCCTGGATGCGGCATGCATTGTGGGCCTAAATTAGCTTTGAATAGCTAAAAATCCTTTCAGCCCACTTAAAAAATGAAGTACTGAACAAATATATAAGAAGCAACTTTTTCAATTTCAGGTCCGACGCGTTTCTTATAAAATGAGAGAACTTCAAATCAGGGTAAAGTTTCTTATTAGAAAAATCATGCACTATCGATCAACTACTCAGACGCAAGCTCTACAATTGTAATACAAAACATATTATTTTGATTTTTATTTGTAAACTTTCACTTCCAGAAAATGCTACAATTATTCCAGGAAGGTGTTTAAAATGGGGTATTATTTTGAAAATCAGGGTCTGTGTTCCTTAAATTTGCGTTTCTTATATGCGGGACACTACTGTATCGGAGCGGTTACATGGATAGACAAACTTTCAGCTCTAATTGCCAGCAGAGTTGGTCAAGGATTTTAGGCCCGTTTTGAAGGATTTCGAGATGAAGAGTATTTTATAATATCGCTTGTGATTTGAGAACGATGCTACCGATTTGTTTCTACCAAATTGTCTCATTTAAGTTGATATGTTAGCTACAGATGTTTTCTCAGTTTATTGGAATCTGATAAAGGTTTCAGCGTCACAGACCTTCAAACTTCACAACATTTTCCTCACTCACCCGACATAAGAAAGTGCAATATCTAGAAAGCAAGTCGATACTTTGCACTTTGTTAACCACGTTTCGCGGTATTGATTTTCACAATTTTGGTATAAAAAATTAGTTTAAGGTTGGGTAAACATTTTCGAAAATTGGTATAAGGAACGGGTATGTTTTTATAAGGAACGGGTATGTTTTTGAAGCTTTGATCGCACTCATCCAACCAAAATCTGGTCAAGTGCCTCCCCCGAGGGGGGGGGGGGGTAACGAAACAAGATCTGATCAATCGTTAAGTATTTTTCCAGAATGTTCCAAAGAGCTGTAACTTGAGAGTTGTAGGTCCGATTTTAGCAATATTAATTTCCAAACCTAAATTCACCTTTCCCTAATAGTTAATTGATTTAGAATTAATTGAAAATGGTGGATAATCAACGATTACACACTGCAACAAACACCGCGAATTTTCTTTTATTCACCAGGCACTTACAAACACCTACAAAGTTGGTACTGCCTCACCATTCCTCATGCTTTTTCCCCGGCAATCATGCGTTTAAAAGTTATTAGCACTACAAGCTTGCAACCCCTTGCGCAAATTATGATGCGTTTAGTAGCAGTTGCTTACATTTGAAACCAGCTCTTGAATTCCTTGTGTATACGGTTAACGGATTAGCTATCGTTAACCAATGATTTGGCTGTCAATTGGGCAAAGATTGATGACCCGTAATATATTTACTATGTACTTGAATGCGTACAGGGACCTCAGCAAACTGATTTCAGTGGTGATCACTCAAGCATGTAATCGTCAATGCATAAACTTCTTAGGCCTATGGTGCGGAGAGAAATTTGTGTTTGTAAGCGTCATTGAGTACCGTATTATCTCTATATATGCCAAAAAAGGGTGTTTACTTAGAATAATGAAAATTGAATGAGTAGTGTAGTTGATTTAGGCGTTTAGAAAGGGAGGCGCATTGAAAAGTGAATGTAAAGAATTCTGCGCAAATAGATGTAAAATCTGTCAAGGCTGATTCCAAGATACACTCATTTTTTTATAAGAAACTAAGGTCCGGGACTGGTAGGCAGTTTCTTAAATTTTTGGGCCATTTTGCTACCAAAAGTTTCTTAGGTGTTTCTTATACTTTTATTGCTGGACGTGTAGAGTTTATTTTATTTTGTCTAAAGGGCTCCCAAATTACTTCGTGAGATCTCAAAACAAATAAATAATATAATTCGCACTCAAAATATTGTCCAAACAGTTGCTATAACTGTACAGAGTGTCAAGACATGTTGAGTGTGATTGGAAAATTAAAACTGTAAATTACAAAAGTTTCTTAGTTTTTTCAATTCAGGTAGGGCTGCTTCTTAGCTTTCGAAAAATTGAGCCTAGCGTTTCTTATTAGCGGTTTCTTATAAAAAAATGAGTGTATATTGTTTGAGAAGGAAGCAGTTTAAACAGTCTCTACTGGCTTTCAACATTTATGATTCAAAATTTATAATCATTCAAGCAACAGTGATAAATTCTTAGCTATCGCCTTAATATCGATTCTCATAGGCCTTAAAACTACCGATACCTATCGCCTTATCCCGATAACCACAATAAGGAACCCAGCTTTACGTTATCCAACTCGAGGCTCTCCAAAGCGCCTGTGAAAGCAATAGTTTGATTAATCTCAAGATTAGTTATTTCTCATGATTGTAATCATGAATGCTCAGCCAAAAGGATGTTAGGATCCAACTAAAATGCTCCGAGGGAAATGTTCAAGTTACACGTATTTTTATATAAGAAACTCAACTCTCTGATCGCCAAAAAATCAAGAAACTCCAAAACTGGGAAAATATAACTCAAGAAAAGAAATTGTTTAATTTGACAAAGAAATTTTTTAACATATATTTACTCTATTTCCACTTGTTTCCTGTGTCATGTTACTCGAAAGGTACTTGAGTAATGTCTAAACATTGAAAAAGCTTCGAAAAACCTTTTTCATGTAGTGAACATGAAATTGTTATGGAACCTTGAAGAAACTCGTAAGAAACTCTGAGTACTGAAAATTCTATGTTTTAAGAAACTTTCAGTACTGGCCCAAATTCTTAGTTTATCATAAATAAATAGATGTATGCAACATAATCAACTTTTCGCCATTTTTCAAAAAATTTCGTTTTGTTTGGTCGCTCGGTAGAGATTCTTATGTGTGGACGCTACTGTACAGGGTGTGCCAAAAAAGTTGTAGTCCGTTTATGCACTTGCCTGTTCGACTCCTGTTTCATGCAACCGTTGGACTTGCTACAAGTCTCTATTTTGGTTCGTGAAAAAGAGACGGAAAACACAAGAAGAGAATGCAACCGTATAGAAACGAGGCAATTGAAGTTACATCTCCTCCACAGTGGCCCAACAAACCGGGCGCAAATCTTTAGGACAGCCTGTACTTCAAATGCAGTTCCTTAGCACCTCATTTATCAACAGTGATAATTAAGTGCTTGCTCATATTAAAGAAATGAAGAACACGCAATGACAGCATTGACCTTGCTCACCAAGTTTTAACCATTTTCGTTATATTTACATGGAAAAGGAACTTTTCTTATTAGCTAATCACAACCTCTGATTGTCTATCTGCAGGTTATCGTTATGTCTTATTAAACGCAATGGTTTCAAGGTCTTCTCACCTATTAAATTTCCTTGAATTCCCTTGCCCTTCTAAGATCATCTATCATATGCCAATTTAGGTTACTTATCACAATTCCATCAATCGCATTCTTCAATCAGGTAGAGGCTAAACTGACCTGGGTCGTTAATCCAGGAGGTTTGTTTGTTTGTTTGTTTGTTTGTTTGTTTGTTTGTTGTGCATGCTACAAACCATTTAGAATAGACTTTCCCAGGAAGCTTAAGGATATTGAAACCACCCGTAGAAAGACTCTTCGCAGCTTCTGAAATAGTTTATTTCCCACACAATCTGCCAGAAAATGTTCTCTTCATCAATGAGTGTTGTATGCTCGTTCATCAGATTGGAAAAGAAAATTTGCTTGCATGCTACAAACCAACGATCTGCAAAAGAGTTTTTCAGACCGCTTGCAGATATTGTAACCATCAGTGAGAGATGCTTCTCTGTTTCTCAAATGCTTCAATTTACATAGAATTTAACACGAATGTTCTCTTCGTCGATGAGAGCTAAATGCTCGTTCACCAGAATGACCTAGAAGTTCTTTCAACAATTTGGATATCTAGATTATCATTGTGTGATTTTGAAATTTATCTCAGAATTCACTTTCCGTAGAGCCTCATTGAGGTTGCGACCATCTATACTATTTGGTTTAAAATTCTGTGCAAAATTTTGATTGTTGTGATACCAGTGAACCAAACCAAATACGTAAAAGCGTCAGCATTCCTGCAAACTTTTAATTTGATTCTCCTAGTCATAATCAGTGTTTCGTCTTCAAATTGACCAAACATTCGGCGTACTGTGACTTCTCAATCTCAGGGTAGATTTTGGTTCCTTTCGTTTGTGATTTGTTGCTGATGAGATAAATGCATGTTTGGATGTTTGAATGTGTGGATGCTTTACATTTTATTTTGGCATTCATGTCAACTGATAACAGTTTGTAATATATGCCTTTTTGCAGCATATCGTGCATTTGATTCTATTTAGAAACTTTTACGTCCTTACGAAACTGTTGGGCGAAATACTTCAAAATTTAAAACACATTTTAGTTAGGCTTAACTTGCCAAAACATGTTTGAATGGGCCTAATTATTCACTTGCAATTATTCTTCAAACATAGCATACCTTTTTATTTGGCGACCATAACCCCCCGGATTCATTCATTTGCATGCTATTGGTAAACAGTGACCCGTAACAGTATGTAATACTTCGAAAGTACCGGCAGCAAATCAAAATCATTCACACGAATAATGCCGTTGTGATTTCTTTCGTTGTAGTTATCTACCATATGAAGTTAATAAAGCGAGAACAATGAGGCCAAGAAAATTGCATGGATCCTGCGACTTATTTTTATTGGCATAGTGGACTTTATCGGCATAATTTTCCTGTCAAGGTATGCACAATGACATGTATTTATTTTTCATAAATAACTCGTTCATAAGAAACTCAACTCTCACATCGCTAAAATACTAAGAAACTTCAGTCCTCCAGTGCTGAAAATTATTTAAGCAAATATTTATTTAAATTAAGGAAATCATCAGCATATTTTTCTTTATTTTAACTTGTCTCCTGTATCCACAGGTAATGGGGAAAATTAGTATAAAAGTAACAAGTACCTCTCTTTTTACTTTAGCGTTTGCCAAATTTGCCAATTTTGTCTAGATTAGATTAGGTCAACTGTTTGTATCACAAAAATTGTCGTGGTTGGCCTAATCTAATTTAGACAAAATTGACAAATTTGGCAAAACCTAAAGTAAAAAGAGAGGTACTTATTACTTTTATGCTAATTTTCCCCATTACCTGTGCTGTATCATGAACGTACTTGAGCAATGTTTAAACCCCGGAAAGGTTTCAAAAATTCGTTTTGAATTGTTCACGACAGCACAGGAAGTAAACATGAAGATTGTTCTGGAAGTCGTAAGAGATTTTAAAAAAACTCTGAATACTAAAAGTCTGACAATTTTAAGAAACTGGCGGTGGTGCAAATTCTTAGTTTCCTATGAAATGATACGATGGTATCAATCTGTGCCAAACGACTGCTCTTCTCGATCACGGGCTATTTTTCAATTGGCATATTTTTACAAGAATGACATTTGGAAATAAACTTTACGATAAAAATGGCGGCATGCACCGGCTTACATTGGATCGAATATGAAGTATTTCATCGCTGCTTTTTTGCATCATCTCCTGAAAAGTTTTCCAAAGAAATAATCTCGTTATTCAACCATCCTTTACGAGCCTTGCAACGAAGCGAATGTTTAAAGGGAGTGCAAAGACCAGCAGCCTTTGCCATCGTTTGTTTTTGTTTTTGTGAATTTCGTACAATCAGTTTTCTGGAAGTTGTACAGAGCAAGTCGCTGACTTCGCGAAAAGCATGCTGGCCTTTGTATTCCCTTTAATTATTCTTAAAAAAGTACGACTTATTTTTACGAGATACCATTTAGGTAAATCTTTTGAAGCCTTATGAAACAAGTTAGTACCTTTACTAGAATACAGTTGCATTTGAACTAACAATCATATTGATGTAGAGATCGCTATTTCTAACTGAGTGACTACATATTTGAATTTTTGTCGTACTTCTATGCAGTAATTGAGTAAAACAGTTTTTTTTACATAACAGGGTCATACACACGGAGGACCAAAGTCCCCAAGAATGCGCGGTAAGTAATTTAAGAAAATATTTGATCTCGAATTAACAAGGACAGATCACAGATAATGTTACAATACAACTCGCTACATTTCATTGACACCTAGATACAAAGCAATTTGTGATTGCAGACAAAGGGAATTCATGATCGGTTGGTCAAGACATAAACAAAAACAAAGCAAGCCGCAAAAATTGCCCTGAAACCCGGGTCGCTAGCTCAGTCGTTGTGCATTTCAGAAATGGTTTTAAAGAGCAAATATTAGAACATATCGAAAGAAGAAGGATATATCTAAACTTCTGCCTCGGGCATTTTATTTTTTTCGTACAGAAGCTGAGCAGTAAGTGTTTTAATTACACCTAAAAAGTACGAGAATTGAATCACCTCTCAATTGGCTTCTGCACAAAATAGATAAAATGCCCGAGGCAGAAGTTTAGATATATCCTTCTTCTTTTGATATGTGCTAATATTTGCTCTTGAAAACCATTTCTGAAATGCACAACGAGCGCGCTAGCGACCCGAGTTTCAGGGCAATTTTTGCGGCTTGCTTTGTTTTTGTTTATGTCTTAACCAACCGAGCATGGAATTCCCTTTGTCTGCAATCACAAATTGCTTTGTATCTAGGTGTCAATGAAAAGTAGCGAGTTCTATTGTAACATTATCTGTCCTTGTTTCTCAAATTACGAACATTTTCGTTAGCGTCTCTTCGCTTCTTGTATCTTCTTGTCAACAGTTTGTGACTTGTTTACCCATTTATGTTTCAGAGAAAAGGCCGATAAAGGTCTTCATCCGCGTTCGCCCTTTCAACGATGAGGAAAAAGAAAGAGATGAAGCGAGTGCATTAGAAATTTACAAAGAAGAATCTAGGGTAGGGTATGACTTTTTGCTGTATTAGTGATTCCACTTTTGTTGCATTCCAAGGGGGGGGGGCACTTACGCATACAGGGGAGGGCCAGTCAATCCAAGATTTTGTAGCAACCCAAAAATATCAGTTCAGCTTCATTGAAACTCAAAAATATCAGCTAATTTTATTCTTGCGCACCTGTAAACAAACATAAAATATCCTGAAACGATGCAGATTAAGGTCAGGATTGTCTCTAAACAATCCAGAAGTATCAATTTGATTATATTTGATGCCAAAATTATCATGGCCATAATTTCAGTTTATTTCGACTCAAA
Organism: Aurelia aurita complex sp. Pacific; assembly: GCA_004194395.1. Classification (NCBI taxonomy): domain Eukaryota; kingdom Metazoa; phylum Cnidaria; class Scyphozoa; order Semaeostomeae; family Ulmaridae; genus Aurelia; species Aurelia aurita complex sp. Pacific. The sequence continues at coordinate 109,964 of REGL01000773.1, read as the reverse complement.
AATATCACTTTAGGCAATATTCTGACCCAGAAATATCGGACTTACCTCGCTCCCCGTATGTGCATTTGCTGAGGCCCCCCCCCCCCTGAGGGTGGATTGCGCTCCATTTGGTCTGAGACAATGTCACATGCTCTTGCTGATAGAAACTTTGATGAGAATTCCCTCGAACTATTCCATTAGAATTATAAACCCTTAAAAATATGAAGACTTTTCGTTCTTTATTCTCGCCATCCGTTTATCAACAGATAAAAGTACTGGATGAGAGGCATTCATTGGAAACGAGTTATTTCTTTGATGGGGTGTTTGGAGCAGAGGATGACAATGAAAGGGTAAGAAATGTACTCTCTCCTTTCTTTTATTCAATATAAAATTTTACAATGCATCTTCAATTCTACTGTACCTTTCTAATCACTGTACATTGCTACAGGTACGATACCGCGGGGAGCGAAAGACAATGACTATCCCATGGCCAATAAATAAAAAGAAACGAAATGTTAAACTGTATACAGTCACACTACGAGCAATTAAAAATTAATGGATACTACCGGGTGACCCAGAAAAAAGTGACCCAACGCAATCTGTTATAGGAAAAAAAGTAAATGGCCGATTGAAATATTTCAAGCGTTGTTCTGTCACTAAAAGACTAGCCTACATTATGAGTATTTTTGCAATTTTTTTGGGCACGTTAAAGTTCCCAAATTAAGCATTTAGAGGAAAAGGGCAGGCTTGAAATTCTCAAAAAGTCGTCAAAAACAGGGGATCGATTTGAAGCCATTTCAGGTCTTCAAAACAACTTATCTTGTATCATTTACATATTTAGCGTAGCATTATCTCTGAAATTCCTTTTCATTTACTTTAGGTTTATACCGTAACTGCAAAGCCGTTGGTAAACAAATTATTGAACGGTATCAATTGTGCTTTATTGACGTATGGCCAGACTGGAACTGGTGAGTTTAAATCCTGGGATAGCTAACGAATTCCGACGAGTTCGCTCAAATTACATTTTCAGTACTTAATTCTTGCTTTCCGGTAAATTAAAATAAGTTTATTTCATGGCGAATTCCACCACTCAAGAAAATATTTCTTTTCGTTTTCATTTCTTTGGTTGAAAATCTCTCGAGTAATGAAACTATTTGATCGAAAATTTCACCTTCATTTATCATTGCAAATCGTCAGATCATTAAGACTGAAGAGTACATGCGATAGCGTAGAATGGTTGGTGTAAAATTATATGACCTATTTCTTTGAAATGAATAGCTTGAAAGAAACCTTTGCTACTTATTCTTAATTGTACCGTTGGAAATGTCAGGGACACCCGATTCATTCATTCATTTATTTTTATTTATTTAGGCACGGTATTTAGTCAGTCCACGTGAACTGCTTTTCATGGGGCCATGGCAAAACATTTACTAATTAAAAGATACATACTACATAATAGTTAACAATATAGGAATTCTCGTCATGGCTAGTTTTTTATCCTTCTCTTAAAGGTGACAAGGGAGGGTGCCTGTTTAGCATCAGGTTCAAGTTGATTCCAAAGCTTAGGTCCACGTAAAGATATAGCCCTCTGCCCATTGCTAGTTTTCCGTAAGGGTAACGAGAGATCAATGTCGGTGTTTCTCAGTTTTCTGACATTTCGAGTCGAATTTTTTTCGAACAAGTCGGAAAGGTACTCCGGTATAATCGAAAGACTTTGCTGTGTTGTTTCATTTCCTTACATCCGTATCCATCTTACAAATTACCTTCTGTTTTGCATTTACTCAATGTAAGACGCTTTAGACTGTCAAAAAACCAGGCTGTGCTAGGATTTTACTTTGCTGCTAGAAATAAACGGAATTAAAAATTAAAAATTTGAAATTTCAGTCATTAGCCCTTTTACATACAATTGTAGTTTTGCCATGGAGGTGTCCAATTCCTTGGCAATTTAGAGCAAGGAATGTTTCACATTCAAATTATGCATATTTTTATTCCAGGCAAAACTCATACAGTGCTAGCTGAAGGAAGTGTTACCAATTTCACAATTAATCATTTGTTTGAAAGAATTACTCAAGATGTTGCACATAGATACAAGGTAGAGATTAATCGAGCATATTTGGGGTGAAATTTATAATAAATGAGCTATGCAAAAAGACATGTGGGCGTAAATTTCATTTTTCAATTTTGCATAGTTGCTGTCAGAAATTACGTTTGACATCTGGCTTTTCAAGAATTTACTGTAACATCATCTCAGTTGTGTAATTAGTGAAAGCATAGATTGGGGCCGTACCATGGTTTTCTTAAAATCTTAAAACTTCTCAAATTTCTGCTGATTTTAGTTCGTTTGGTAAGCCATTCCAGATCTGTGGTCCAGCGGACTTGAGACTCATGGACCCGAACGTTGCTTGGGCCTAACATGGGCTAAGTTATTTTGATTTCTTAACGAATAATTTGAAGAACGTAATTCAAAAATGCTCTTCACCAATCTTGTACCAATGTTATACTAATCTTGATGATTTTCCTTTTTACCCAGGTGACATGTTCATTCGTACAAGTCTATCAAGACAAAGTTTATGACTTACTCAGTCCAGAATCAAAAGATGAATTATTTGTTCGTGAACATCCAAAGAAAGGTAAGCTTACGCTTAATCGTTGTATTTTATATTGTGGCTTTATATTCATTTTGCACGATCCACGCCTTTGGTCTGTCCTATTTATGTTGCACTGACAAATCAGTCAGAATTGAGAAAGCATGTGGGTAAAATTTGAAAAGAAGAGTCTGATTTTGAAAGGCTCAAACCTCAAACCTAAGTTGATATCTTGGTTTTTCAGCAAAGATTTACTATTTTAGCTAGAGCTTGTTTACGAATCTTCATCATCATCATCATCATCATCATCATCATCATCATCATCATCATCATCATCATCATCATCATCATCATCATTGTAGACTTTAGACAGTTTTGACCCACCTGGTTATGGCGAATCCATGGTTATGAATGACTAATCATACTTTTCTGTTCCAGGAATTTATGTGAACAATTTGAGCCACCACAGTGTTAAGAGTGCCGAGGGTACACTGGAGCTATTAAGCGAAGGTCGCAAAGAATTGATCATTGCAGAAACAAGAATGGTTCGACAATCAAGCAGGTGAAGTTTCATTTAAGTATCATTAGCCATTTCCTATTTTACTTTTAAAACGTGTTGTAGGTTCATTCTACAGGGAGATGTGGTCTTCACTTCACTTACTGGACTTGCTCCAAGTATATTCCTCACTTGAATTCCTTGACTGAGGAATGGAATGTATTAAACAACTTCAATTTCATTCTTTAACGCTCAAGAATTTAGTTCATTTATAAAGGGATGAATTTTGTTTTATGCTCATTGTCAATAATTGTTGGTTTGTTGATGATCAAGAAAACTGCTATTTAATCAAGGATCAGGGCCATTTTTGTGCCTCTTTGCGATATTTCTAGTGCAACAATGAGGCAAAGCTATCGGTAGGGGTAAGGCAATATAAGTTACTACATTTGCAGACTCTCATATAATTCTTGTGAGGGAAATCAAATCATAGGTTTGTTTTTATCATCGATCGAATTCCCAGAAATCTTTTTGTCTCACAAGATACGTTTATTTCAACTTTATAGTTGTCCCAAGAAAATTGTGCCCCATTTCCCTGAAGATTGTGACAAAACAGCAAAAGATTCTCGCCAAACTTTGGCATGATCTCGCTCTTCAGATATTCAATTAAAGTTTGCTACCATCCCCATAAAAATCCGTTGAAAATGATGGAGCTATGACCTTCAGGAGACCAAATTTGCCTGATGACTGAAACCAACGGTCGGCAATTTTTGTCTTACTATTTTGCAGTGATAATTAGCTTCATGGATGAAATTAAACAGCAGTCTCCAATATCATAGCTTTCGTGAAAATCCCGATAAGCATCAGAGAGTTAAACTATTTCTGACCTCGCAGAAACTATTTCTCACCTCAAGTGAAGCTATTTATCGCTGCAAAATAGCAAGACAAAATGGCCGACCGCTAGTTTCAGTCATCAAGCAAATTTGATCTTCTGACGGTCATAGCTCCATCATTTGTCTACGGAACTTTATGGCGATGGCAGGAAACTTTATTTGAACGTCCGAAGAGAAACATCAAATAAAAGTTTGGCGAGAATCTTTTGCCATTTTGTCCCAATTTTTAGGCAAAGAGGGCACAATTCTTTTGGGACACCCTGTATATTTCTACCTAGCATCTAAAGGTAGTTTCAAGACGCTGAGAAGCTAAGCTTATCGAAGCAGTGTCCTGGTGCTTCCTCTCGATATGACCACACCTCGTGATTCCTTTAGCCTGGAATTACAGAGAGTTGGTGATTCTCCTCACACTACATCATAGCAGATTTGCCAGGGCGGGGACTCGATCCACCAACCTCCAGATTAATAATCAAGCGTGCTACCACTGAGCCATCCCCACTGACAACGTTATATCTTCTTGTTTAGATCTCACGCAATCTTCCAGATAAGTATAGAGAGACGTCTCGATCCAACCAGAGACAGAAGCAAACGAATTTGTAAGTGCATAGTTTAATTTTCATGGGAAACTTTCACTGCCTCTGGTTATGAACTTTTTGAACTTCATGAAATTTGTTCTCTGTATTGATTTAGCTCTTCGATGTTTCTCGATGAGCACATTTCGATAGCCATACTTGCTAAAAGTCACCTACCGAGTGACCCACAAAGAGCTTCACAAGCTATATCATAACTTGTCACCTGTTGTCACTACTATCATCACATCATGCACTACCTAAGTTACAGGCATGGCAAGCAACTAAACTAAACATAAAACATAACCTAACATAATGAAACTAATATAAAATACAATAACAATATAGTGAAATAAGATAAGAAAGAACTGAACTAAAATAAAACAAAAAGAACTGCGGTGAAAATGTGGCACAAAACTTGTAATAGATATAGGCACGTATACTAGGCTCATTGCGAATGTTCGAGTTTATGATGACTCCAAAAGGCTTTGTTCACGAAGGTTCTTTGCTTTGCATAGGAACATAATTAAAGACTTGGCCTTAGGAAGTGTTCGGCACGACATGACTTCTTTGAACTCGTTTGTTAAGTCCTTATCAAGAGGGGGAATCGTGATTTCAGGGAATTTAAGCATCATTTCGTCCCTTATCTGTGCATATTTATTGCATCTTAATAGGAAGTGTATTTCGTCCTCGACATCTTGTGAGTCGCAGTGTTTGCACAATCTTTGATGAAGTTAACTACTAAGTTAATGGCTGCAATAAAGAGCACCGTTGAATAACCAAAAAGGCGTTTCTTCGCACATTCGTCGGTTTGCTTAGTGCGGAGAACAAATTAACGATACAAACAGGTCACTTTAATGCGAAAACGAATTCCTTCTGTGGGTAAAGAGAAGGATCTTGCAGTTCGATATACACTGTTTCTACAACTTTCTAACGGATGACCAAAAAACTTTCCAAGCTAGATCATAACTAACTCTGAAATTGAAATTCATTGAGAAATGCTCTGTATCACCGCTTAGCTGAAAGGCTTTGCTATGGCTATCTTTTGAGATGCTGCATGGTCACTTTATGCTTTTACTACCATCCAAAAAACCAGATTCAAAGAAAATTTTGAATCATAAATTCCTCATTAGGAATGAAATAATCGTCATCCTGTCGTTCTTGGGCCAAAAATATGGAAGAGCCTCTCCTTCTGATTTAAAATCAACAAACAATATCAACTCGTTCAAACACAAGATCAAAGACATTTTTTCCAAAATATACAGAGAGAAAAAAACCACATACATATGTTCTACTAAAACCACGCGTCCTCCCTCACATTCATGATTTTGGCCTTACTAAATTATGCTTTATCCAAAATCACACTAACATCTATTGATTATTATTTTTTGCACCACCTCTAAGGGGACCATCATGGAATTAAGGTCAATTCGACCTCTTAATGGTATCCCTGCCACCATAATTAGGGGTGATTTTAACTTGTATTAATTAACGCTGTATTATGTAAATTGTATTGTATCTATTTTTTTTAAATTTTAAGTTTTTACTTTTGTGGCAAATTTAAACATACAAACATACACCCATTTCCAGTCAAAATTTTGCAAAAACTTTGCGCAAAGATGAATTTGAAGTCGTCGGGGGGAAATCTGTTGTTTGCAAACTGACTGATCTCTGTTCTTTGCTCAAATTTCGTGCTCCTGTGCAAGTTTGGAATTTGGCTTTTTCACATCTTTCAAAACATGGACTGGAAAAGAAGGGGAGATCCGAAAAATGAACGAATTACCATATTTTGAGACTGGTTTTTTGAGGGTAGCCATAGCTTAAAGGGGCTGGATAAGAAATACGTAAACAAATCCATGGTTTGTGTATCAAATATCGCATTTTGAAAGGAGAAATTCCTTTGTGATTAGCTAAATTCAAAAGGAAAGATCCTTATCTGTATACAGGCTGGTCTTTGGGTAAAAGATCAACGAAAATACTTGTTGGGAATCCATTTATATCGCAGCAATCCCAAAACATATGGAGCTTTAATTTGTATCAGAAGAAAGTGCAAAGGCAAGTTACAAGATGAGACATTTATTTTCAATTTTCGTTGAATGGTCGCAATAAATTAGATTATCAGAAAACAACCAAATCAAAAGTTTCCCCGACACTTTCTTATCCAGCCCCTTTAACTGATCAAGCAAAGCGGCATCGTAAAAGATAACTGAGCCCTTCAGCTACATGTTCATACTTCGTTTGTCGTTTGTGTTCATAACATTTGCTTTCAGGAAGCTTTCTGCATTCTGGCTCATTAAGTTGTTTTTGGACCACCTGTCACCTGGTAGAAATTTTAACATTTTGTCATTTACACCCAACTCCTGAGAACCTCAACAGCGGGATAAAGAATTCTTTCGGACATCCCAAGTGGTATGAATGCAATCTTTTCTCTTTTGTTACATTCTGGTACTTTTTCTTTTAGCTCCTGTCACTCAAGGCGATATGAACAGCTCTTGCGAATTTGAGGTAAGTGATCATAATTGAAAGAATTGAAGACAAATGCAAATAACACTTGCCAAGTGATTCATTTTGCCTGCAAAGAATATGAAAACATTTACCATTCATACTTATTGTTATTCAGCTCATAAATGAAATCGTGTAAAGAATTATTTCACAACTTTTTACTGTAAAATGTTGAGATGTTCTCACCCATTGTTTTATCGCCGTTTGTTATCGTCATTAGGATTGTGACGAGTACACCATGGCATTGGAGGAAGATATCATACTTAGAGGGAAAATTGATATGTAAGTATGTTCTCTTGTGGGTATTTCAATGAATGTCATTTTCAAGGCAGCCAGGAATGTCCATTTGCTCAGAAAGTACTGCTGATGTTTTCTTACGAGCATGCCACAGAAACGTAAAAGTTCGCCCTGCGACAAAAATCAGAATCATGGGAAATAACAGTTTAATGATTCAATTCTAAACTAGAATACGAATTCATGAATATGTCTGGTTGCCCTATGGTTCGTTTCCATTATTCAAAATCACGTCTATATTTCACCAATCCTTTGGATTTGCCCAAGTCTCTTCCGTGTTTATACTTAGAAAACTGCCAATTTAAAACTTAGAACTTACAACAAAATACTTAAAAGTTACTCCTGCGTAGGAGATAAGGGCAGCCTCTTCGAAGACAGGAGAAAAAGGAAAGCGGGAGAGTCTTTCTTCCGCTCCCCCCCCCCCTCCTCTCCTTCACAGAGGTCATTATTTTGATATTTGACGCAGAAGAGACTTGGGCAAGTCCACCAATGCTGGTAAACTATTTAAAAAATATCATTCAAAAGTTATGAAACGAAAAGGAAAGATTTGTTAATTTTAAATATGATCTTTTAGATGTGATTTGGCAGGAAGTGAAAGACTTGGCAAAACCATGGCAGAAGGAGTTCGACTTTCAGAAGCAAAGCATATCAACTCTTCACTGTTGGAGTTAGGGTATGAATAAGTTGAAGCTCTGTCTGCTTATTATTCTGTAACTAAAATAGTATTAGCAGCAACATAGCATTGATAGGAAAATGAGTCCCAATTCAATGGAATTGTTTGATAATTAGAGAAGAAAAAAAGATAATTAAAGACAATAGATAATTGATGAAAATGACAAATTACAAATTAGCCAAAATATGAGCTGCAACTAAGAAGAAACCTATTTCGATCACAAGACTGCTGTAATCCGTATTGCAGGAAACGGTTGGATATGGACAATTTTGCATTTAAAACATTTTGCTGTTGTCTTGTGTAATTTCCGTTAGTCAGAAATCTAAGTCAATTATTTAACCGTGTATACCGGTATTTAAAGGCCAACTGTCATGGCCCTGATTGGATAAATAAAGTAATATAAAAGAACAGAATTAGGCAAACTTCAGTTATTTCAATGGCCATACAAATTCACTCTGTAATAGAGATCTCACTTCCTTTATTTCAAAGAGTAAGCAAGATCCTGTGGCATAAAGTCTTGGTCCATACTAAACTAATAGATCCTTACTGATTTTATCTGAACATCTAGCCAATCATAGCCATGACAGTGTATGTCGCTCTTTAAAGGCAGTCTATCCCCTCGAAGTCTGTCTGTCTGCAGTCTCTCTGTCAGTCTGTCAGAAGCAGTCTGGCTCCAAACAAAGCAAAGTTATCAGTTGTTGAATAAAGGAAATTACAGTAAATTTGTGGAATGTTCAATACGGATCTTTTATCAACTTTTTTCATTCATCAAGGGGACAGACTGCCTTTAAACCAGCTGCAAATATCCGATGTAATTCCTCTTACTTGTTTCTTTTAGAAACGTGATATACGCTTTATCTGAGGGAACGAGAAGACATATTCCCTTCAGAAATTCAACATTGACTCGATTGCTACAAGAATGCCTTGGACCACAATGCAGGACAAGTTTTATTGTAAGTTACTAATTCTTTCTTGATCTTTTTTGTTTTATTTTGTGTTGGTTGTTACCCTGATAAGTAAGTATCCTGTTGAATGTCATGCAATTTGGGGCGAAGCTATTTGCAGTGAGAGAGTTTTTATGCATTGTTTATGCAGAATAGACCATTTTGACAATTAGAAAAGGGTCTGGGGAGAGCAATATTTTTCTCGTAAATGGGGGCACAGTTCAGGTAAATGGCTGCCACCAGGCTTTTACGAATGATAAATTGAACTTTACAAATCTATTGGTTTCAAATTAACAGTGAAATGAAAAGAATGAAATGATTGCCTAAGATGTATCTGAAAAGATGTTTTATGACCCATAAGCCTCGTAACGAAGAGACACTCTTTCTCCTAGCCAGACCTCGAATCGAACGGTTTTGGCGTATGGCGGGAAAGTATTCGTCATTATTTCTGTTTTGTTTATTCTAACAAACGATACAAGATGAGTAAGATAAAGTTTCATACCTAAATCTTGACATTCTGTTATGATTTCAATTTTTCAAAATGAAACCGATTGTCCCAAAAAAGTACTCCTGTTTGAAAAATCACCAAAATTTGATTATACGGCCGATCTTCAATTTTATCTTTTTGACAAGTAGATCAAAGACCAAATTACTTTCCAAGATATAGCTGATCTTGTAATTGGTTAAAAAATTAGAAAATTTAGCTCGTCAAGGCTACCTGGTTTTGAATCATACTACAAAAAAGCAGTGATGATTGCCAGATCAATCTTTATGCATGTAAAGCTTTTAGTTTGGGCATAAATGACCGAAAGAAATGCGCATTATCATTGTAGACTCCAATGATGATAAAAAATCTGAAATGTTTGACTCTCAGGCAAGATTGAATGTTTTGCTTAAAAACTATAGCTCAAAATGAGGTTTTTCAACGTGCAATCGTTCTACCTTGCTGTATCAAAAGCAAACATTTTATCATCTATAAATATTTGTTGGCCATTGAAAAAACAAATGAAAAAGAAAATTTCATGAAAGATTTGATAATCAGTAATTGGTGATTTTTTAAACAGGGGTACTTTTTTGGGAACGTAGATGAATCTAATCTCCTTTGATTATATTCTCAGGTCTGTGTTGCTCCCACTGCAAGTGAAGCTTATGAAACAAGATGCAGTTTGAATTTTGGTACACGTGCAAGGAAGATAACAAACAAAGAGAGGCTTATTCTAAACGTAGAGGTATGCGAAGGTTCTGTGTTGTGTTTAGTTTGTTAACATGTTTTATCAACCGATAACCATCGAAAACCAAGTGCAAACAACACATTTTGGGCAGCAACAGACCAGAATATTGGTACAACGGAAAAGGGGCTCCGTCGTCAAAATATAAACAAAACGATGATTTTTGCAGTTTTTTGAAAGGTGATATCACACAGGATTTTCGTATTTTTTTCAAAATGAAAGTTGCTATTTGGGCATTAATCATTGTACTTCACTTAGGAACAAACCAAACATTCATATCTTCTACGATTGCTCGGATATAAGTGGATTTTTAACGGTCACTTTTTGGTGGCTTGGGTGAAGCCACCAAAAAAACAGCAGAGAACAATGGTTGAACAATGGATAATCGGCGACACGTGCGATTTTACGGATTTGTTTACTGTTTGACGACGGAGCCCCTTTAATTTATGCAAGAGTTAAAGGTTCTTTTTTCAAAAGCCTATAACTGCTGTTTATTCAAGGATGGCTCAGAGCTTGGTGGTTTGCAAGTTGGTGGTTCAAGTTTTCGCCCTGTCGAACTTAGAGGTAGTTACAGGAAATACTTTGGTAATTCAAATGTAATGAAATGAAGTGTTTAGCATGGAAGACAAATAATATATACATTGAACGTTACGTTTGTCCAAAAAGCTATTTTTCTATGTTATCGGCTTTGTAACTTATTTCCTTTCAAATCTTCCTGCAGGTTGACTATAAGATACTTTCTAAGAGGCTTGCTAGAAGAATTGAATGCCTCGGTAAGACAATCTTATTTTCAAACATTTTTTCTTGCTAAACTAAAATATTTAACTTTTTTTAAAGAACTTATTCAGTCAATAATCTGAAATCAGTCATCATATGGTTTTAAGTATACAGTTGTGAATAGTTTTGAGTAAGCTCTTTGTGAACCATGGCATCAGTCATTGGTGACTCACATCTAAGCATCTTTGCACAGGTCTTGCACCAGTGCATAGTTTTTTACAATAATTCACCTAAACTAAGCTAGCGCATGCTAGCGCCTGTCAAAATGGAATGGTGCCATGGTATGCAAAGTGCTTAGTAAGATTGTTGTTAAAGAAATTATTAAGTGCCGTTCATAGCCAGAACCAGATGACGTCATGTCTATTTCAGTATTTCTGCTATGGACGGCACAGAATATTGTATTTGTTGAATCTTAGTTTTAACTGTGATATAAAAAAATCGAGTATAGCACAATATGTTCAGCGTGTCTTGGGACTTGCACAATATTTATGTTAATGTGCTCTTTTGATATAAGGTCCTAAAGTAAAAGCCTCGGAGGAACGAATGACAACCATAAGTAGATGGCCGTATTTTTGCTTGCTATTTTTAACTCCTATTTGTTATACCTTACATTTTAGAACAACAACTAGATAAATCTGGAGTCCCTGAAGCAGTTTCATTTGACAGAGCCGAGGTCGAAGCACCTATCTCAGTTGAAACGCAGGTAATTGGAAATTGATCTAAATTTATTGTTAACAGTTACATTATATCTGTTGAAATTGAACAATGAGTAACAGGAGACATAATTATTTGAATTTTGCAATTAATTTACCGGGTGAGCCAAAAAAGGGCCCGGCGTTTGAAAGAATGCTGCTCCCTCAACAGCAAATTAATAATATTGAAAACTATCTTGTTTCATTACCGATATGTCCAATTAGGTTCTGTAATTTACCCTGCTTTAATCAGCCATTCCTTCCCGTCGATATGAGAGATTTTCTACAGAAAGCCCCTTTCGAAAACTTGCAAAAACGAAGGAAAAGTTTTCAGTTTTTAGAGCTAGACGCGAGTTTCTTAAAATTTTCGTTCTCGAAAACACTGAAAGCGATCAAAAACGTTGATCAAATTTTCTAAAGATTCTACATGAATGGACAAAGAAAAAACTTGTTCGTGGTGATTTGGGATTTAGAAATCGATTAATTAATCGATACAATTAATCTATGCAATTAATCGATTTCTAAATCCCAAATCACCACGAATAAGTTTTCTCTTTGTCCATCCATGTCGATTCTTTAGAAAATTTGATCGACGTTTTTTGATCGTTTTCAGTGTTTTGGAGTATGAAAAGTTTAAGAAACTTGCGTCTAGCTCTAAAACTAAAAACAAAAAAAATTTGCAAAAAATCCTAGAATCTAATTCGGGCTTTTTGCTAAAGATTATGTCATGAATCTTCAAAATCGGTCCAGTGTACGATTTATCGTGGCCTGCCAAACGTGCATTTTATTTTGGCGCACCCGGTATTTTGAACTTCATAACGAAGGCCGACATCATTATCAGATTTTTGATACTGTTACATAGGCTAAATTATGCAAACAATCGCAATTTCATTGGTTTAAATGACAAAACAGTTGTTGATGTTGTAGAAACAAATTTGATATGAATTGCAAGGCACTCTGAAAACCGATTTCACGAATATCTATTCCTTGCTGGTTCATGGCCCCTATCCTTAGGACGAATCCTTTTTTTGATCGTCAACTTTGATCCTTTGTAGACTGAAATGGTTCTGGCTGAGCTGCAAGATATTGTTGCTGAAGGCAACAAGAATGCTGAAATACTTCAGAAATTTATCACCTTGCCACAAGTAGAGATTCTCATAATCTCCGAGATCATGACATCTATCTGCAATAACACACAAGAGCCAGGAACAATCAATTTCAATGATGTCTTTTGCAATGCAGTGACAACGTTATTACACGATTTGTTGGATGTCATCAGTGCCAAGCATCAAGATTACACTTTAACTGAAGACCACTGGGCAGAGGTAGATCTGAAACAGATACTGACAGATTCCATGGATGACCTCGATTTGATGAGAGAGGCTGTGACAGTAGATGCAGACGCCTCGTTTCAGACGAATGACATCACGAAGTATGCGGAATATTTGTGCACGCAATTTGAAGAGAGATGTCTTAAAATGGAAGAAGATATGAAATATTGCTTGGATAAATTTCAAGATGTCATGGTCTTCGATGACGGTAAGATGGTTTTCAGCTTTCTCTAGACTGATTACAATTCGTCGTAAATTTTGCTCGTTTGTAATATTTTTCATCTGAACCTTTCCGCTCAATCTACTGTTTGAGCGAGCAATTCAATGCAATAAATAAATAAATGGGTAAAGCTATTCAGTTCAATAGATCGATAAGTAATAAAGTTTTTGTAATTGCGAGCGAATCCGAATACTGGGACGAATTGTAATAGGTCTGAATCTTTCTCAGAGATTTGGATCTGCTTAAAGGGCACCAGTTCATCATGAAAGTCTATTAGGCTTTCCATTGGGCAAACTGCAGAAAACCAAGCTTCGCAAAGTCGTTCTTTTATCCTTCAAATGTAATCAGACGGTTTACTGTGTCCAGTTCCAGGCATAACAAAATTGGCCATTTTTAAGGTGGTTCGTAATGCATTAGAAGTTTAAAATCAAAATTTTTAAGATCTAAATGGTTTGGCTGAGCTTTTATAATGTTTTCGTCGTGTTTCCTCGAAGGGGACATATTATTGAAAATCCTCAGAGAAAACAATGGCAGACGACCTTCAATGGTTCAAAAAGCTGAAAGTGATTTAACTGTTCTTGAACTAAAATTCATTTAATCTAAGAAAGATGTAATTGATGTTCATACTTTTGTGCCATAATTTCCTACTCTTATGCTACACTTACTCTTTAAGACTTTCTACCATATTTTGACTTGTGTCCTCCAATAATTTCTCTTTCATACATATTTAAAATCTCAGAAAGCCTAATTTCAATGTTTGCTTGTATCACCTGACTATCATCTGCTCTAGGTGAAATGTTTCACCTTGCAATCTTTTCATCTATAACTTATTTTTGTTTATGTAATAGCAGTTGTGCATAGTTAATGATGTTCATGATTGTTTTATGTTCTACTCATTCTTTAGATGCAAATTTACACCAGAAGATGAAGAAATTGGTAGAATTTCTGGACAACAATAGAAATGCAGGTAAACAAGATACCTAAATTAAATAACGTTGAGAGGTTTAGTTTTTAAGAAGCTGAATGAATTATGTTGTTCCACTAATCAGCTAGACTTGCTTCAAGTCTCGTTCGTTATCTTATTCGACATACTCGGTTGGCAGTGAGCAGCAAAAGTGGAGGGAACAAAGCGAGCTGAATGCCCTTCGCTTCGCTTGCTCCACTTTCGCAGCTTACTGCCAACCGAGTAGGCTCGAATACNACTTGCTTCAAGTCTCGTTCGTTATCTTATTCGACATACTCGGTTGGCAGTGAGCAGCAAAAGTGGAGGGAACAAAGCGAGCTGAATGCCCTTCGCTTCGCTTGCTCCACTTTCGCAGCTTACTGCCAACCGAGTAGGCTCGAATACGATAACGAACGAGACTTGAAGCAAGTCTACTAATCAGTAAAACGTAGCTGCAGGGTTTTATGCGTCTTTTCATCGGAATGCAAGATTGACCCATCCCGATGCAAAAAATGCCCTTCTCAGAAAAGTTGAACATCAGTAGCATGACAAAACCTAGGGTATTCTATTTGATTTCCATGAGATCCCATGAGATCCCATGAGATCTCAAAAAGATGCAAGCTGTAAAGAAATAAGTTGACTCCATGGCAGTTTTGAATTTACTTTTTTTTATCAGTTTTATAACAAACTTTTAAAATCGGAAACTACATTTACATTATACTGTGACAATCATGGCGAGGAATGACAAAGTGCCACCTAGTCCTTTCTATGATAGATGTTGATACCCTGATGTCTCTGTAATATCCTGGGTGCCAGAGCCTTGATGAAAACGAGAGACGAAACTAAGAAGAAAAGTACGAAGCTCTGGCACCAAGGGTATTACTATGATGCAACTTAAAATTTAACCAAAGGTTGCTGCAAGGGCCAAAAATGTACAGAAAGTAAACACAGCCTAGTCTCACTACATAAGGACCCTCTAGTTACGCTCGTGTTATTGAGTTGAATTGTTGTTGTTGTTGTCGCTCCACTCTGTTGACCGAAGTGCCATCATCAATTTAAAGAGCACAGGGAAACGAGAGACTCCAGGTAATAAGTCTAAAGACTGCCACTGTTTTTATTCAAAACATTAATTGAACCTTCCAGAAGTTTGACTAAGAAAATTGTTGCTTCTAATAAGATTCTGTTTGCATTGCAACTGCACTCAAATCTGGATTTCCAATAATAGCAGATGAAACAGTAGCCTGCACGCCATGGGCATGCTCCCAGGCTAATGAAATGGTTCATTCCGATGTATATGAGCAACATCAATTTCATCATCATATGTTAGACATTCTATGATACCCGGGTTTGTTTCATTTTAGAAATGCCTGAGATTGCGAACCACAATGCTGCCGGATTCGACATAGAATTCCTCTCCTGGCTGATCAGCGTCCACATGGCTCTTCGGCTTACTCTAGTACTACTGTACGTCAACAAGGCAGAAAAAGTACCCAAACTGGATCTCTGTGAAACAACCAAAAAAGAAGATGCGGAGGAGGTCCATCGCATGATGAATGAGACCTTCGAAAGCATTACATCTATCAATGAAGATTCCACTCTGGAGGAGCTTGAGCACAGCTTTGTTAACTTCAACAGCTACAGCAACTTAGCATCCAGGCATAGTGATGATAGTTATGCCAATGCCTCAACACCAAAACGAGGGCACTTTGTGCCGTTGTCAATCCAGAATCATTTGTATCATACAAAAAGCGACAAATTGTCATACAGCCCAAGGGATGCATCTTTCAAGAAGCTGCAAGGATATGGTAAGAATATAGGTCATTTGGAATCTAATTTTTGGTCAAATCGAGGCAACTTGGATGTGAGTCTAGCCTCGGATGCATCTGAGATCGATAGCATCGATGGGACGTTTGACGACCTGGAGATTTCACACGAGCAAAGAATGAAACATAGAAGGTTACTGGATAACAATGTTTCAAAGCTTGAAGAAAAATGTGAATTACTTGAAGACAAAAACTCCAAGTTAATGCGCACGCTCAGTGTGATCATGCGCGAGAATAAAGATGTGAATGAGAAGCTGCGGCTCCTGCAAATGGAGAAAACGAAGACTGCGAGGGAGCTGGAGGATTTGGATCATAAGCTTGGGAAGGTGATGGCAGATAAAAATGGTCTTGAAAGGAATTACGCGGAACTTCAGAAGGAGAAAAAGAGACTGGATCGAGATGCTATGAAATTAAACACTGAGAATCACCAAATACAGATTCAAGTTCATGGTTTTCAGCGACAAATCTCATTGAAAGATGGCGAGAATGAGTCACTCCGGCAACAAATTGCTGAGCTTCGCACGGAACAGACAGCTTCGAAAGAAGAACGGGAAGCACTGAATAAACAAATTGAAGAGGCCACTGAAAAATGCAGCGTTAGTGATCAGAAAATAACTGATTTGCTGAAAGAGAGAAAAGGGATGTTGGATGAAGTGAGAGCATTGTGTGGGATGCTTGAGAAATCAGCCTTAGAAGCTGCGGGGGAGGATGTTGTTGCTGTGCCCTCTAGGAGTAGGAGCAAGAGCATTGGGGATGACAGCGAGGCTACGTTTGAAACCGAGTTATTTGTTGCTATTGAGAATAATATTAGGATTGAAGGTATTGTTAGTGATGTCAAGGCAAGGCTAGATGTCATGGCTGGTTTCGGGAAGGAGGACAGCAAAACGGTGTCAGAGGGTGTTAAGAAAGAAGGTGTGAAGATAGTTGAGCCGAAGGGTGCTGGAAAACCAGCGAAAAGTAAGCTACCAACGAAGAATAGAAGTGGTGAAACGAGGAGTAGTGCTCTTAGGAGGGCAAAGTCATTGCGTAATGAGGTTGGTAGGAGATCAGTTGTTGTCAATAAGGAGAATGATAGCATTGTTCCAAGGGGATCCAAGATCAAGGAACTTATGAATGAGAAGCTCAAAATTGAGCAGAATTACAAGGAATTAAGTGTAAAGAGTGAGAAATTGGATGAAGAATTAAAGACTGCTAAAAGTCAGATTGAGATGTTAGTGCGAGAATGCGGTGCCCTAGATCACGAAGTAGCTAGGATGAGAAATGGTGGATCCAACCAAGAGGTAGATCACAGGTCTAAGTTTAGTATTGAGAAGGCTAGCGACAAGACAGGAAGCTCTGAGGATTCCTTGTTTTTGAGGACGAAAGATATTGATAAATTAGGTGAGAGACATGAGGAATTGAGGAAGAATTTTGAGGCTTCCGAAAACAAGCTACGAGAATTGGAAGCCGAGCTGGATGCATGCAAAGACGAGAATCTGGCCGTGAAGCGAGATGCCCGAGCTGCGGAGCGTAAATATGAAGAAGTGAGATGCGAACTGCAGCATTATGAAGGGCAGAATTACAGCCAAAAGATTGAGAATTCAAGGTTACGTGATCATGTCATACAACTGAGTCAAGAGCTCAACAGGGAGCAACAAAGAATCGAGCAACTTGGAAATAAGCACTCTGCAGCGAAAGAAAGGAACGCCATGCAGATAAGGAAGTTAGAAGGAGAGTTGCTGAAATGTGTCAAGAAATTGGATCGATACAGAGACAGAGAGAGGGAGAGAAGGCAGCAAATTAAGAGGATGGAGAGTACAGGGAAGGATTCTTCTGAAGCTGATAGTGGCCTAATGCCGGATCATAGTGATGAGAATGTCGATCTTACGTGAACGTAGATCAAAACATTCTGAAATACCCTTAATGGATGATGGAGGAGGGATCAAACGATTTTCGAATGACTTCTAGATTTATAGGAGTAAGAGTTAATAAAGATAGAATGAGGATAGAATTACTAACCTCTTTTCTGCTAAATAGACTACTAACCTCTTTTCTGCTAAATAGACTACTAACCTCTTTTTAGCTGAATAGACTACACGGTGTCCTAAAAATTTGTGCCCCGTTTTTTGGCTGCTGTGAAAGAGCTGTAGACTTATGACGATGAGTCTCTTGTTTCCCTGTACTCTTTGACTTCAAGATGGCGCTTCGGTCAACAGCGACTCACATCATTACTCTGAAAAAGCTGACCCTATTGGGGCCCAAACTCTGAGGCTCTGTTGACCAAGGTTTACTGCAGGGATACAAGGGACTCATCATCATTAGTCGAAAAGAGCTGTGGCTTTAATTGTCTCTGTTTCTACACAGTTACATAGGCCAGGCTTCAACTTGGGGGTTGGGACCTCGTTTGAGTCAATTTGACAAGTGGTTGCTGATTTATGGTAGAAGAAAGACAGAATAACGTACGTTTGACAATGCTGGAGAACAGTAGAAGTGCTGTTTTTGAAGCAACTACTCCTTTGCCTTTCCTCAGCAATAAATCAGCAACCATTTGTCAGATTGACTCAAACAGGCTCTCAAACTCTAAATTGAAACCTGACCTATTATTATTTTTATTATTTTTATTATTATTATTATTATTATTATTATTATTATTATTATTAAATTATTTACAGTTGGTATTTACAATAGCTTAAAATACACTAGCTAATTCAAACCAACTATCTACAAAGGAAAAATTTACAATAATATAAAGAAAATAAATCTATTTACAGATGATTACTGTTTTCGAAGAGATTTCCAAAGATATTGTTGCTACAAGCAATTTTTGCATGTGCAATTTCACTCTTCCATTCTTTTATCGATTTTTTTAAGCATACAACAGATGGTGAGCATTTTATAGAGTCAAGTAGTCTGTTCCAGAGGATGCTACCTCTAAAGGTCAATGAACTGGTCCCATAGGTTGTAGTTTTCGCTGTGGTAGCATTAATAGTGAACCTGATCTTAGATTGTATGTAAGGTACTTTCGCTGGAAAATGTGCAACTGTGCAAAAATGGAGACCATTTAAGCTACGGCTCCTCCACAGCAGCCAAACAAATTGGACAAAACAATTTTTGGGACACCCTGTAGAAAGCCTAGAAACCATAGCCTTGAAACTAATGCAAGACATAGACGCAGATGACAAGAAAACTTTTATGTTTGGAACATGAAAGCTGTAAAATACATTCGATGGGTTTCCTTCGAGCTTTCCTTTCTTCTAACTGGTTTCAACTACTCTAAATGGGTACCCATTTTCACGAAGTGTATCTTACTAACTTACGACAATGAGGTTTTAGCCGAGGGGCATATCACTCCCCAGAAATCTCGTACGTTTTATATTGAAATCTTATTGTTTTTCCGAGGAATCCCTTAAATCCTCCAGAAATGATTTCGTTCTCCTAGAAATGTCGTACCCTTTTTAAGGTAGTGATGCACTCCTCGGTTTTAGCTAGGTGTGCCTCAAAATTAACTTCAAACTATAAGAGTTTATTCTAAAGATGAACCTTGAATATATCTATTTATTTGTATGATTGAATATATAGGTTAACAGTATTTATTGAGATTGACAGTTTTTAGGTTTATTACTTTTCTGGCATTTTTAAGCCTATTCGTTTTTGGAATTTTATAATATTTGATTGTAAGTAGAGTATTAGGCGCATTTGTAACGATAAGTGAACGAGCGAGACTTCTTTTACCGCGGACCTCGTGGGCTTTGCTGATACCGGGTTACTCCAAAAAATCCTCCCCCCCCCCTATTTGAATAATAATTACAGCAAAAGAAGTCACTCTATGATCATATAGATATATTTTTCTGACGCTAAAAGATTGAAGCATTTTATATATTTTTTTGGTAACTTTCAAAGTTACAGTCCCTTGGTAAATTTGAAAGACTTAAAAAATCGTTCTGGCAGAACACCAAGAAAATTCCCTAAAACGCACGATCAAACGTTCCAGGTCTTTTGAAATCCCTTAAAATATAATAATTAACTGAAAATGAGACGCAAACTGAAATTGATATGTATATTGATTGCTGTCAAAAAAGGAGTATCGAAAATAGTAAAACGGACAAGATTTTTTCCTTTTATTTCGAGATGCCTGCGATTGTACGTTTTAGGCCATTTTTTGGATGTTCTGCAAAGATATTTTTTTGAATCTTTCGAATTTACTGCGGGACAATTTTTTCAAAAGTACCCCAAAAATACAAAAAAAAACTCAATATTGTAGCTATGAGGAAAAGCAATTTCGATTGTTATTGCGTGAGTAAATTTGTTCCAATCATTTTTCGAGCAAGGGGACATTTTTCGAGTCACCAGCTATATTGATAGGAGTATTCCTGTTTTGACAAATCTGCCATCACTAAAAATGTACGGATGTGGTAGGAAACAGAAATTGAAACAGTTATTTAGTTTGGTCGAACCTTGGCACAAATAAATTTCTCAGATGAGTAAAAAAATGTCTCAAAAATACCCACTATTGGAAACATCGTACGGAAAAACCAGTGTCACCAATTTCGTGGAATTTTTAATCCATCATCTGACTGGGGCTTCAACTTGATTTCAAGATTTTTCTCATAATTTTAGGTGCATAATTTCCATCTAAAATTATGAATTAGCCTAAATTCTGTTTCTCGATACGCCCAAAACCGAGGGGCAAATCACTTCTCAAAATAGCGTACGTGATTTTTGTGATTTTAGAATCACACGATTTTTTTCTGTGATTTTAGTGATTTTTTTGTGATTTTAGTGATTCTTTTGTGATCTTTTCTTGTGATTTTCTATGATTTTGTGATTTTGTGATTTTTGTATGTGATTTTTGTATGTGATTTTTTTTGTGATTTTAAGGAAGGTGTACGAAAAGAAAATCAGTGATTTGCCCCTCGCCCAAAACAAGCTAAAAATGGCATGTGCACTATCATGCAGATTTGAAATTTTGATGCCTTACATCGATGGGAAAGCACCATTACATTTCAACAGTTCCATATCATTAGAAAGCTATGCCTGAGTGAAGACAAACATTAATGTACTATTTTGATCACTGAAAAGTTTATCAAATTGAGTCAATCTTTCATAATTTTAGGCAAGGCTCGATAAAAGGAGCATTATTCTGAGTACTGCTCGGTAGTTTTTCATTTTCAAGTCTTGGAAGATTAAGTTTGGTAGTAGCATCAATGTTTTCATGCATCGAATAAAATTTAGGCCTGTTATCGTTTCAGCTTACTGAGACAAATAACAAGACTATACTTTAAATATACTTATATCGCCAGTAGTATATTTGTCGTGACATTAAATCATTATTGTAAATGGAATAGCAAGAACGATCTTTGAAGAAATTTATGAATGGATAAAGAAGACTTTAAATTTACAAAGGTTGGAGACAGTTTGGTCTTTGCTTTTTGGAAGTTGCAAATAGAATTTCGTCATATTGTATATACTAAGAATTACAGTTTTTGTAGTATTAATGATCGATTTTTACGAGACACTACAGTATGTATGTGCAAGTTAAAACTCGTCTTTGCGCTAGTGGAGAGAAGGTTATCATTAATCAAAGTATTTTGATACGATAATTTAACAGATCAAAAATAAAATTGTCAAATATTACACTCTTTTTTGCAAGGAAATTGGCTATTAACGTTGTAGTGCAATTCTTATGGTAAAACTTTCTTGTAGAGTTTCTTCATTTTCAAAAAATTTAATTTCACAAATTATCATGATTCATCGAGGACCGCCAGTATGGCAGAAGCGAATAAGAACTCCGCAGAACTGCAGAAATTGTTCCTCCACAGAAGCATATAAACACTCCGCAGAAGTCCAGGAATTTTTCCTCCGCAGAATGTTACAAGCACACCTGCGTCATCTAACTACCCATGCTTCAACACGGCCTTATCAAAGAAGCAAAAATAGAGATTAGAGCCACTACTAACGCAAAAAGCCAGGCAACAATTAAATCAAGTGATGGGTAAAGATTACAGTGAACAATTTCTGAAAAGCAAAAGTTTATCAAGGAGATTGAACATGTTATCTACCATGCTTTTTGTAGTACGATGACGTAGCCAATAGATAACACCAAGATATCACAACGAACTCATAAAGATCAAGATTGATAACACACACGTGTCGATCCAATAAAATCAGTTTCCCATGAAGCCTTGGGCACTTTTCTTGCAAAAATAAAGGGCAGGCAAGTACCATTCTCCTCTGCAGGGTTCGTCCATTTTCATACGAAGGAACACTTGAGGAGAATGAGGCTAGTGTATCAAGATATTGATAATGCACATGTATCGATCCAATAACACCAGTTTCCCATGAAGCCTTGGGCGCCTACATTCTACCTATCATTGGCGTGCAAGTAATTAACTCCTCCGCAGGGTTTGTCTACTTTAATGCGAAGGAGAGGAAGCATTTACGGAGAAAGCTTTTATCCAGCAGGTTATTGATATACATAATAAATAGCAGAGGCCCTAGACAAGACCCCTGCGGTGCTCCACAGGTTATATAAATTCTATGATAGAAAGATTCCCAATTCCCATGTACCTTACAGCACTGCTTGCTATTAGTTAGATAAGAGAAATCGACAAGGTCCTGTTTTCGTTTTGCGTTCCAGGGGTTGTGATTTTGGAAGCAATCAGGTTGTCAGTCTTCGCCCTTTTTGAGCACCCTGTCCACCCCATGAGCATACAAGTCAAATCTTTCAATAGGGCACAGGGAAACCCACAAACCTTTCAATTTCACGCTTATAAGTCAATGATACCGTCGCATTCCGATCACATGACTGAAAATGAGGTTTTTGAGACAATTTTTCGAGTACCTTCACGAAAATAAAAATGGATACTCGACCAATAAAGATACAGAGCTGGTTTTACCACGAATCGATTCTAAAGGCCCCACTCCACATTTTTTTCTGCATTTATTGGTTAAAATCTCGTCAGGGATCCGAGGGGATCGGCGCTATATCGCATTTCATTCCTTTGAAAATTGGCCCAGGTTCAAAAATTTTTGAGGAACGCTACAAATAAGAGATAGCTTTCAAAATTTCACAAGTTGCGTGAATTATTTCCAGGAATAACGTGAACATATTTGTTTGTGTGATTTTCGAAAATATTGACGAACTAAAGCTATTCGCTACCAAGAAAGCTAAAGGGTCTACCTTCACCCGCAGCAGAATCCCAGAAATCGGCATTAAATTAGCCACTTTCGCAGTAATAACCTTCCGATAAATTTACCAATAAGGTCATCACCAATCCAATTTCTTGCCACCATTTTATCATCGATAATTTCGATAAAATGTGATAAGATTTCACAGCCTCTGCAGCCAACCACACACCGTCGTTCAAAGTTTTCTTGTTGCAAACACCTTGGAAGGCTCGCATAAAACAAAAGGTTTCGCATGGCATAGGTCTCCCGTATGACACAGCAAAATTGTTGGGGAGATGAACCTCGGTCTGCATTGTTCAAAACAATTGCAGATCGCGTAAGTCCTAACCAATAGAAACTTCCGTCATTGGAACATGCGCAGAACGTAGTATTTCGTAGATTGATTACTTGATTCTGAGTTTCGTCCTTGCGCAGTAAATGACAAAGGTCGCACTAGCCTGTTTGAAGGAGCGATGGCGTTGACTCATAGTAATCAGTCTATATTTTCCCAGCAAAAGCAGCGTGTGTTCTTAGGCCAATGTTCAGTCGTGTGGATGGTTTCGTCTATCTGGTTTGATCAACAAACCATATATAGTGGTAGGCCTAGGAGGTTGGTTTTGTGGTGGTTATTGGCTAAATGTACTCATCGTGTCGGGGTTTTGGGTGCAGGACTACTACAAATTCTGCTGTAAAAGCACAAGGAAAGGAAGACATTGTGAGTACACGAATTTTTTATAAGAAACGCCCACTTCCAGTACTGGGAAAATATAGCTTAAGAAAATATTTGTTTTGACAAAGGGAATCCTTCACATATTTTTACATCATTTTCACTCGTTTCCTGTCCATATTACTCCGAAGGTACTTGAGTAAAGTCTAAACACCGGAAAGGCTTGGAAAACTTCAATTTGTCAAACGTTCAGGCCTGAGGCTC